>JAQFVV010007414.1:0-93102 GCA_028023455.1 Epiperipatus broadwayi | reverse complement strand
CATGAAGATGATGTATTTATGTGCTGACCATGCGCTTCAGAAGAATTAGTGTTTAAAAAAACTTAATAAAAACCTTAATAAGTCCAGACAACTATTTTATCTTGAACTATAATCAACTTAAATACATTTTTTAAAAAGATCAAACCTGAAAGTCTGATTTCTTAGTGAGATAAAAAAACTTATACCAAATTAATTACATGATAATATGTTAAATAATTTTATAAAATTCTACTTATAATTAGTGCAATAACTACATAATTAAATATGAGATGGCAGAAAATATCATCTAAATATTATAAATCAAATAGTCAATTTATTATAATTTATTTTAATAATAATGTGAAAGGCTGAAACCTTTAACAGAAGCACCTTAAAAATGCTTATATGACAACCAATCAGATGTAATTTATTTTACAAATACACGCACTACTTATCCCAAATAATAATCAGTTTTTTACCTTAGACATCTAGGTCTTGTTTTATGTGGATTTTTTAAATGCGAGTCATGTTTCTTAATATCTTTTTATGCAGTTTTTTTTTATGTGATAAAGAAATTCATAATTCACTTAAAATTGGGATTTCCCCATTTTATATACATACATTATATTTTACATACTTTAAATGCCTGTTGGAAAAAGGTTTGGCAATAAATTTAGATACTGTAGAAGATTTAGAAAAAGATGGTAATACATCGTCTAATCATCCATATCACTTGATGGCGCTGTTGCTAGTGAAAAACAAATAGATATAACGTTACTGCCTGTTTTTATTTTGTTGATTTATGTTTTTCATTTTTGGATTTGCTTGATTTTTTTTGTTGTTGTTGTATTTTTTTAACCGGTTTTATGTATATTTCTTAAAAATAAAAAAATGTTTTTTTTTCTGGCTTTTTAAAACATTCTGTCTTTTTTTTTTAAGAAAATTTTTTTTTCCAGTCATTGTTTTTGAAGAAACTTTTTTTTTTTTTGAGAAACAAGGCTTTCTCGACAGACCTCTCTAAGACCTGTCGTCATATTCCTTACGGTGTTTTGACACATTTCCAACTTGGCTCTAATACGCTTCACTGTAAGTTGATCCCGGCTTCAATAATAAATTAGCCGTACCACTTGCGAAAAAGCGATATGTCAGCCCTCAAACCATGTTCCACCTTTGGCAACATTGACATGATTGACATTCCATTTCAGATGTTTGACAACACCTTAATTTCATTAAACCACCACAAAGACAGTTTTTCTGTTAGGTAAATTTTTTTTTTGTTGAAGGCAGGCCGCTGCATCTGCTTCTGTAGCAGATAAACCTAAGAACTACAACGCCGAACAGTTGTCTGCCATTTAACTGTTTTGATTTCGAAAAAGTATCGGAAAGTGCGTAACTTGATTGTGAACTTTGCCAAATCGTGATTTACACTCCTCATTTAGTGAATTGTTACCCCTGACAACGAAAGTAGGGGCATTTGAGAATTCGTTACAATTTTTACTAATTCACATAAATTACAATACATTTTAAAAAAATCTGTTCTAATATACTTTTCATCATTACAACTACAGAAACCTTCATATCATATGCTGTACAATAGTCAATAGTAATGTCTATAGAGAGTGTTGCATACTCATCGCTAATGACATTCAACTTGCTAGAGATGTTGGGGTGAGGGTGCACTTCAACATCTTTGTGTTTGAACAGTTTACAGGCTGTAAGATCTAAGTGGCCTTGTAAACAGCATATTTCTGTGCTTTAGCATAGAAATAGCGTGATCACATGGTGTGGATGATTAACCTGTTTGTTTCACAGCAAAATTGATTTGAGAAGGTCTTCAACTTTCTAATCAATTGGACAATCATTTTCTTGTTAAAGACATGAATTATGAATGAGCTCTTAAATTAAATACACAGTTGTATGTCTGGATATCGTGAGTTTCATAAACAATAAAATCATCGTCTCAAAGCTTAATCACCGATTACATTGTTGACAGAAAACCATTAACTTTTAGACTGAAAAATTTTTTATTGGCTGAATGAATTAAAGTTTTAAACTTTTGATTGGTTCAATTACAGAATCAGTAGTAAAATATATTCGTCTTTTAATATTAGATTCGTTTATAAAAAGCAAATTAATAATTTGTCAGATTATGAAAGTGAACAAAAGTTTTTTCAAAAATAAATTTCAATTTATAATTATAAAAATATATAGCGGAAAATCTAAAAAGAACATTCATAACCTATTAGAAAGTGCTGCATATGTCATTGATTTCTTTCTCAATTTACATTCGTGTAAAAGTAAAGAATTTTTGGTTATTAAAATCTTAACCATTTTTCTAAAATAATTATATTTTCAGCAGATTTTATCAAAATAATGTATAATATGTAAAAAAAATACGAAAAAAAATACTCTAAAATATACATTTTCATTTTGAATGCCAATCGCTCCCTTTGGTTCAAAATGAGCAGCAACAAATCAGTGCCTTATGATACATTTTTTTTCATGTACCATTAAGCTTTAAAAAGACTAAATTTGCTACGATAATGATGGTTTTAGAGCGACGTGAAGCCATGAATGAAAATTTTCAGTTGATGCACTTATTAAACACAGCATGAGACTGAAGTTGGCACTAATTATATTTTCTCTTGTGATGAATCTGACTTCTTATCAGTTCTCAAATGTATCCGCATATTTTCAAATAGTGCTAATGATTAAAATATATTTGAAAAAATGTAAAATAAATTACATATAAAAACATATTGTTTTGAATAAAATTAAATAGTTAATAAAAAAAGTTTATCTTTTATCAATTTGTTATTAGTCTTATTTTATTTCCTTATTTTTTTTTCATGCAAATTTTACTTTTATGCGATTTTCAAAAATTATGGAAAATATCCCACATTTTTCAATGTAAGTCAAGTATTTTTGTGTGATTTTTTTATGCATGTTTTTTGCGGAACCTATCTACCGCATAAAACGAGATCCAGGTGTATATATATTTCAATTTTATATTTATGATCATTTATAAATGAATGAAAAGTCATTAAAAAAAATTTCTGGTTAATTATTTATATATATCCATCTATATACATTCATACATTAAATGATCTTAAAACACTAATAATACAAATAACAAATAAATAGGACTTATTGTCTGTTGATTCATTGGTAAAATATTAAACAATGTCCATAAACATAGAGGTCAATTATCTTAAAGTTCCTTTGTTAAATTCATTCAAAGAAAAAAATCCATGAAATGATATTTCCCTTTTTAAATATTCAAAGTTTATTAAAATAATCATTGGGAGATTATAGTGATATATAACATTTTATTTAATACAAAATAATAAGGCATCTTATCATTCTTAAAAATAATTAGATTTTTATTTTATTAAATCCAAATCATCCATTTGGTCATAACTTTGGCAAATTATTGGCACAATAGATATATATTAATTCATATGGAAAAACTTTGTATGCATTTTTTTAGAACACACTTAAAATAATTCCATTTCTTAGTTTATCTTAGGTCACTTCCCAAAAGACTAATTAGCTTTTGGAGAAAGCTTTATTATTATTTAGCCTTGCAATATACTTTTTAAATTAATCATTTAAAAAAAAAATACATTTTAAGCTTTGTTTATTGCAAATGCAGTATACCAACTAAAGCGATAGCAAAATATAGTCTTAACTTAAATCATGAATATTTTATATAATTTGCTTACTGATGTAACATTTAGATCATTGACCTAGAAACAGTATCTAATAATTAGTTAAAATTTACTCCTTTTAATCCATAGAGTTATTATTCGACTTAATTATATTTTATAAACACCAGCATTCTTGAATAAAATGTTTTCTTTTAAATTAAAAAAAATTTGAATAAAAAATAAGACAATGATTTTCAATCTCTTCTTATTAAACTACAAATCAAAAAAAAAAAAATTCATTTGCTTGTTTAACAAAAATATTATTACATTTTTGTAAACCTTTAATAATAATACTATATTAAAACACGTTATTTTAAATTTATACAATAATCCAAACATGCACACTCCTATATCATACACATATATGAAAGCACAACTTGTTACTTAGTTGTTTAAGTCTATTCTTAAAATATGCAATAAAATAAAATATCCTGTCAAATATATTTTTAAATTTATGAACATTTTATAGCAAGATATAAAATTTAACTTAATAAATTATCTATTATTACTTAAAAAAATAATCGCGAACATTATTCTTGTATTCTGATGTATTTTCAATAACTCCAAAATTAAAATAGGCATCATTTGTTGATTTTAAACAGTTAATAACACATGAAGTCATGACACTAATTTTTTTAAAAAATATGACAATACCTATTTTAAATCTAATCAAGGATGGTACAATATATATGCATCATTTCTACATATGCTATGTTGATTTTATTTACTTGGAAGTGACAGGTGAAGTATATGTATAAAATTTCCTCAGTCTATATTAATTTATTTTGTTAAATTATAATTGTAGTGTTTGCTCAAAGCATCTGATTTTTCAGTTATAATGCCCAAACTACATTCTCATGCAATATTGATTGTCAATGTCGGAAAAATTCTAGGCTCTACTTTACTTAATATTTAAATGAGTGTTATATGTATATAAAGTATCATGTATCTAATGAGTTTGAAGTTTCTTCAGAAAAATTTAGTATTGGAATCTTTCAATACATTTTTTATATGCATTGTAATTTGCATGATATAAAATTCAGCCTTTAATTTTACAAATTGATAGTTACCTAGCAATATCAGTGCTAACATATTTCTCTAATTATTACATGAAAATATCACACTCTTTTATTTACATCATAATAAATACATGAAACTATTTAACATACATAACTTTTTGAGAGAGATGAAATAATATTTACAGGATATAAAGAGAAGATGAGATTTTTCTAAATCCTCATAGCTATCTGGGTTAAATCTTTATATAACCTTGGGTTCCAGAAAAAAGAGCTTTTATTTCTAAGTAAACTCCAGACAAGTCATGGTTTAATAAAATAAATGCTGTGAACTACACAATATCAAACTACATGACTTCAATTATATACTAATTAAAAATAAATGTAAATAAACAAAAAAATGTAAACAAAGAAATAATAGAAACAGTGAAATTTATGAACCAATTAAATTTTATGAATTTTAGTCCGGTAACAGCCTTTTTTTTTCCTCATTAAATACAACATACTCAAATATGAATTTGTGTAAAATAAACACATTTTCTTTTGATTTAAATACTCTACATATTCAGTTCTGCTTCCTAGTTAATAATACATGTACTGATTTTTCTTCAAGTTTTATTCTATATATCTTTAATAAAATATTGTATTTTTTTAGAATCATGAGTGAGAGAATTCAAAAGAATATATCATAAAGTACTTTTGTTAAATGGAGAAAATGAAAATTATTGATATAATTAAAAAAAATAGTCTTTTTCAGAAGTCGGCTGTATGTATCAAAAATATGAAATTTCTATTATTCATTGTAATAAGAAAAATAATGCAGTAAGGTTTGTTACAATATTTTTAAACTAATTTATTGAACACATGCACCATTTTTGTAAATATATAATGTGCTTTCTCAATTTAGTATTAATAACATCGTATATATATATTCAATTTTGTCCGATCAGTCATCATCGTCAAACATTATTAATCCACTACAGGATTAAGATCTCTCCAAGTTCAATCCTCCAATCTCTAGCCTCTCTTTTCCACATCATCCCTGCACACTTTCTTATTTCATCCATCCATCTCATATGTGATCTCTTTCTGTGTCTTTTAAAATCTCTTGGAATCCAGTTTAAGATTTCAATTGTTTATCTATTATTATCTCTTCTAGCAATATGTCCAGCCCAACTCCATTTCAGTTTTTTAATTCTCAACTATGTCAGTAATATCTGTTTGTTCTCTTACCCATATATTGCATTTTCGATCTCTTCTTGTTAAACCTAACATGCATCTCTTCATACTTTTTTTGAGTGGTCTGAAGTCTCTGTACTGCTCTTCTATTAAGTATTCAAGTCTCAGATCTATAAGTAAGAACTGGTAAAATACATTTATTAAAAACCTTTTTCAAACCCATAGGCATATTTCCTTTTACTATTAAGTTATTTCTATCAAAAGCACTCCAACTAAGTTTAATTCTGTGATTAATTTCAACCATCTGTAGTTGTTAACTTTTTCTAACTCATCATAATCTTTATTTTCATCTTTTGAGAAAATCCATTGAACATTATTTTAGTCTTTTTAACATTTACCGTTAGTTCTACTTTCTTACTTTCATTTGATAACTCCTCCAATATTTCCTGAAGCTCCAAAGCATTATTTGCAAAAACAAATACATCATCTGCAAAATCTAAATGACTTAAATAATCTCCATTTATTTTATTCTGTTAGTTTCCCATTTTAATCTGCAAAATACTTCTTGCAGCATTGCTGTAAAAAGTTTTGGAAATATGGTGTCACCCTGTCTTACATCCTTCTCAATGTTAACCTTCCTAGTATCATTATGTAATCTAATTCTTGCTGTTGCATTTTTATAAATATTCTTCAGAATATAACTATCCTGGGTCTATACTTTGATGATCCAATGCTTTAATCACTGAAGAAATCCTTATAGAATCAAATGTTTTTTTATAATCTACAAATCCAAAGCATAATGGCAACTCATATTTACTGGTCCTTTCTATAACTTCTCTCAATACTTGAATATGATCGATTGTACTAAAACTACTTTTAAATCCAATTTGTTCTCTTGATTGGTTAAAATCCAATGTTCTCTGTAGACGAGTTATAATTATCTTGGTAAAAATTTTGTATAAAACTGATAAAAGATTGATAGGTCTATAATTTCTAATATCTTTTTTATCATCTTTTTAAATATTAATATTGCATTCTTTCAATCATTTGATGCATCTTTATCACTTAAATATTTGGTATATAACTTTGTCAAAATTTTTTCTATTTCATCTACTTCTTTTAATATATCGATTATAATTCCATCATTATCTGGAGCTTTTCCTTTCTTTATAGATTTAATTACATGTCTCACTTCTTCATTTAAAATTTTGGGAAATTCAGAAGATATAATAGGTATAGGAAGTACTTATTCTTTATTACTATATGATTCTAGATAGATTTTCTACCCATTTTATGATGTCATCTCTCTTTTTAGTAATAGTTCATTTTTTTTCCTTATTGCAGATATAAGTTTCCTACCAATACTAAATTGTTGTTTTACATTATTGAGACTTTTATTCTCTTCTACAGTCTTCCTTGCTAGTTCACAATCATACTTTCTTATATCATTATCAACTTTTTTTCATACCATTTAACAAAATTTGGATTATTCAATCTTTTTTAATGCAGCAGTTTTATTTATCTTCATATTCCTTTTCTTCATTAATTCTCTAATCTTAGTAGAAATTTTATTGGTCAATTGCTGCTTTGTTCTATCAGGTATCTTTGATGCAGTTTTTAGAAGTGTATCCGTTATTTTTTATTAATTTCATTCAAATCTGAATCATGTTCAAAATCTACTAATACTTGAAACCGATTTGAAAGTTCTAGTTTAAATTCATTAGAATGTTTCAGAAGATTAGGAATATCAACTGTAAATATTGTTTTTCCTAATAATTTTTGTCTCTCTAGTTTCACATTAACACGTATTTTACATCTTTCCGATCGATGATCACTTACTGTGTTAAATTTATTAAGAGCATTACAATCTTGAAATATGAATTTTCTGTTAGTCAAAATATAATCAAATTCTGCTGTACTTTCATTTGGATGTTCATGTCTATTTCCTTTTAACATTTTTCTCAAAAAAAGAATTCATAATATAAAGTTTTGCTTTTTCTGCAAACTCCACAAGTCTATATCCTCTCTCATTTCTATTATCATAACCAACTTTACCCACTGCACTTTCATTTGTTTATCAGTTCTAGCATTAAAGTCTCCCATAACAATTTTAAAATGTTGTTTAGTCTGATTAAAAGTCTTTTATACATTTTTATAAAAATCTATTACTTCATCACTATGAGAACTTGTTGGAGCATAAACTTGAATTATCTGCATTTGGAATCCACTATTAAGTTGAATAACCAATTTTGCAACTCTGTCTAATACATCATCAATCTCCACATTGTTGTTCTTACACTTTTTATTCACAGTGAATCTTATTGCTCTTGTATTTACAATATTTGTGTGTTTGTAATAGAGTACATGTCCATTTTTAAAATCAATTATCTCTTCATCTTTTTTTTCTAACTTCACCAAGTCCAATAATAGTTCTAATTCTTGCAATCTTTCTTCACTTGAAAGTGATCTGCAGTTGTATGAACCTAAATAAAAAGTCATCATCAAATGATTGACTGGGTCCGCAGTCAAGAAATTGTTAGCACTTTCTGCCTTCGGACACCAACCACTGCTTTGGCTGGTGACTTTACAGTCTCCTAGGAATTAAGAGCCATGATTTATTTTTGTCTGTCATGATTGTATATATTTATTAGAAAACAATTTTCATTCACACACAC
Organism: Epiperipatus broadwayi; assembly: GCA_028023455.1. Lineage (NCBI taxonomy): Eukaryota > Metazoa > Onychophora > Udeonychophora > Euonychophora > Peripatidae > Epiperipatus > Epiperipatus broadwayi. The sequence goes on along the minus strand of JAQFVV010007414.1, from coordinate 84,543 downwards.
ATTCATTCTGCCTTATCAGGCAATTGAGAAGAAAGACCATAGGTGTTTCTTGATCTTAAACTCAGAGGTAAAAAGCCAATAAACTCATCATGCTGGCTAATGCACATTGGTGAGCAGCTCATCTATGTTCATATACTCTCTGAATAATCACATACTAATAACAGCTACAATGTCAGGAATGTATGGAGTAAACATTAAGAATTTGCCCTGCTCAGTTTCTTTAAGCCATCGTAGAGGAATCAAAGGGTCTTCTTTCAGGTAATAGCAAACTCCTTTCTGCAGTACAGGTATTTTTAATTTATATGAATATGCACTTTATACACATAAAACATTTGTTCTTAGAGTACAATAAATAATATACATTCTATTCTAATCATTGTTTATCAGCAAAAAGTGCATTATTATATTCTATTTTCATTGTATGCAAGGGGCATAGTTTGTAGCCATATTGTAGGTTAGCTTAATATCTGTCAATATTAATTGATAGTTACCTAATAACAAGGTATAATATATTTTTCTTGTTATTACATGGAAATATTCCCATTAGTTCCTTTGTTTATATATATGTATCCACATACATGAGTGTTAAAGAAATTGTTCATACAGTATTTGCATTGCATGTTTAAGAAATGGCAGCTAATTTTCAAAAAATATTTTTTCTGAAGATATTTTTAGTTCTAATCATTTCTAGATTAATAAAATAAGATAGGGTCCCTTATCAAAATATTCCTAATTATTATGATTACATTTATGTTTCAAACTTTCTTTTCTCAAGATATTTTCAATAGAATATTAAATATACAATCTTAATTGAATTAGCTCTAATCTTTCAAGCTTTTTCATTTTTTTTATATTGAGAAACATAGAAAGGATTTGCTTTTTTTTTTGTAAGACCAAAATTATGTGAATAGATGAATTTTCTGTTTTTAACTTCAAGAAAATTACTGATGAATGAAAAAAGTAGTTAGTGAATGGAATTCTGTAAATTGGTTGTTCTATCCTAAGTATAGTAGACTGTCAAACTTTCTGTTCGATTCTTGTTAATGGATAATAATTTTTGATTAAATCATTATTAGATTTATTGCATTTTAGAATTAGGTCTAACTTACATACAAAATTTTTATGATTGTTTCAATATGATCAATATTGATAAATAGTTTGTTTTTAGAAATTTTGAAAAGATTTTATCAGTTCTTTAAATCTCTTATCTTAAAAGAGTCAAGAATATATTCAAGTTTATTAATGGCCTATTTCATTAATTTTGATTTAGGACAATGTAAGTAGAATGGACAACCATTGTTCAGCTTTAATGATTTCTTTTTAGTTCTATCATTCATGGAAGTAGATAGCCAATCAGATTAACAACATAATTAACTTCAATATTGATAGCTCTTTTAGAAGTACATTTATAGCCACTATGTTCATGCAAAAATAAGACTGTTTGATAGGATCTTGTTTCATTTGTTTCTTGGACTCTGCTTTTTTTTTGCTGTTTTATTTTATCATTGAAAAAATTGATAATTTTTGAATAGTCAGTAGGCATTTGATGGATATATTTGTTTTATAGCTTTGAAGGATGAGTGTTAGATCACTTATAGAAAAGGAGATGTGAAAGATTCTATTACTATTCTAGTTATCCCATATAATATTTCTACTCAGCACCAATTGACTTAATTTCAAATATGAAGATTCCAAAGATGATGAGATCTGTTTTTTTTAGATTGTTGGGAAAAGGATTGAGTAATGATGACTTCAAATTTTTTAAAGAAGTTATACTTAAAATATATTTCATCTATGGTTCAGCCATTCTTAACTTCTTAAAGAATATAATAATGAATATTGGTGGATTATTCACATTCAAAGAGAATCATTTTCCAAAGACTTGATAAATTTTGTTTAAGATATGTTTATCTGAAAACTGGATATACTAAAATCCATAGAATGAGACAATCATTGAATAATTAGCATTAATTATAGAGTGAGATTTGGAAATTGTTAATGGTAAAAACATGACATGAAATTAAAACTGGAAGGATTTTGTTAAGGCAACTTTTAAAATTAATAAGGCTTACTGAAAATTTAATGCATACCAGCTATTAATTGGAAAGAATTTCAAAAGTAAGAAATCCAAGCTTTTAAATCTACAACTATTCATTTCATAAGAAAACAGAATTATAAAGAAAGGTAAATAATGGGTTAAATTAATAAATAGTAGAAAATTCAAGCTTTCCATTTTTTTTTTTTTTTTTTAAAAAATATAAAATGAACACAATACATAATGAGTCACTAAGATATTTAAAAAAGATTGTAATAAATTTAATGTTAAGTTGAATGTAGAAGATGATTTGATGGAATGTATAAAAAGAAACATTATAACAAATAAGAAATTCACTAGAAAACTTCAAATTTGGTATAAATTTTAGGAAATTTTTACCAGATAGTAATCTGAACAACAGCTTTTCTGCATTAAATAATATTGATAATAAAAATGATTTGAATAATTCTAAAAAAATAAAAGAAATATTAATCATAATAATTTCGTGGGAATTTAGATTTTCTCTTATGCAAATAAAATAAATAATGAGTAAATAAATAAAGATGAAATTAAAAAATAATTAGAGTTATTTTGCTTTGATATGAACAATTCATAAATACATATATCATTCAGAATATAAAAAAATGACAATCATATAATAAAGACAGCTGTAGAATAAAGGCATTAGAATGAACCAAATTAAAAATCTAGAGAAATATTTTATTAAGAATTAGAAAAACAATAGTTGTAAATTTCATATCTAAATGAAATGTTGCCCTGATCCCGAATATACATTGTACCATTAAATTTAATAAAATTGAAACAGAAATTGATTTGCAACATGAAAAATGCAAACAGAAATAGTCACAGCATATACAAATTATAGAGACTGGAAAGTGCAGTCATGTTCATAATATAATTTGTGATTTAGGAGAGTAACTATTGGATAATTTTTTTAAATAGTTAGAATTCCATTAAATAAAAGATCTAATATGCGATTTTAATCACATGCAGTTAAAGTGTCACTAAGAGTGTTGAATATGGTTTAATCATTTAAAAGATAATCTTGGTATTTAGAAAGATTATAAGAACATGTGATATAATGGAAATTAAAGTTCAGATATATATAAAAAAAGGGAACAGTCCTCTGTCTTTAAGAAAGTGGAGATAGGCAGTAGCATACTATTGTCAAATTCTAATATTTCACCATCATAGATAATTATTTTTCACAAGTATAATCCAATTTACTCAAGAATCTCAATATTTAAATCTATATCATAAACTTTAATAAGACTTTTAAAATATAGCTCTTGAAATGGTATGTGATTTAATTGTGATTATTTTATTAGATATTTCAAATGCAAAAGTCAAAAATTAGAAGGCTGGATATCCAAAAGAAAAAAATTATATATGAAGTAAAATATATTCCTAAGATTAAAGTTTTCTTACAGAATTAATATACATAGGGATGTAGAATTAAAATGGTATCTATCTTTTATTTGTTTTATAGAAATAAATTGCTAAATAATTGTTCTAACAAAGATGGATTTAGCACCGGAGATAGAAAATTTATAGGAACAGATATGATGATGCTATAATAGTGATTAAGTAGGATGAATGAAATTTGTGGAAAATAAACTGTAGCAAAGGATATAGTAGAGAAAATAAACGAGTAAGAAAGATACTTAAAAAATGTAATATTTATGTGTTTGTCTAATCAGGTTTTAAAATTAGATTAAAAATTAAGCGTTTAAAATTTTAGAAAAATAGCTTTATATTTTCAGATATTGGTGTCATTAGAGATCAGAGAGAAATATATAAATTGGAAAGATAAATTAGCAAAAAAAAAAAAAAGATTATTTAATGATGAAATTATGATTATGAGGCAGAAGAAAAATCAGATTGGTCATATATATTTTGAAATGAATTATGAAAGATTATTAGAAAAAAATATATGTGGAGCTAGAAAAGAAAGATGATTTATGATCTTGAAGGACATTCAGGCCTGGATCCAATAAGTGCAGGGCCCGATTGGATTTTTTTTTGTGGGACACTCTATATATTCAATATTAAATAAAATGCAAATTCAATATATATATATATAAATCAAATATCATGGGTGCGGGGCCCGATTGGGCCCAATCGCTCTAATTGCCTTAAATCTGGGCCTGAGGACACTAATGTTTGAAGAGTAAAGTAAGGATAAAAAATCTTGAAGAAGATAGTTTGGACTGATGCATAAGACCTTTCAGTTAAAATTTATGATAATCTTATTTATTAAAAATGGTTAGAGAACATTAGTAAATAGGCATATTAGTTTGCTGTTTTATGTAAATTTATTGAAAATGCATTACAATGGTATTACATTTCATGTACTCGAGATCTTTAAAAATACTATGAAATATTTAGTTCACTTAATTATGTAGAAACAAAATATTGAACAGATCAATGACAAAACATTTGATAGGAATAAATTCAAGTTGTAAAAAAACAAATTAACTTAAATTATTCACAAAATTCATGGTTTTAATAATGTCAAAATTGTAGCATTAGACAAAAAATTTTAAATGCTGACTATTTTTATTTCTTAAGACTGTTATATTATTGATACCACGGAAGTTCAGGACATAATTGAACTTTGTTGAGAAATATATTCTAAAATGAAAATTACATAAACAAAATTATTGTTTAATAGATTTATTAAAATTCAAAAAATATAAATAGACTGTATCGAGTTGTGAAATTTTGATAGAGGATTGCACAATGACTGAAATAAATTCTAGTTTGTAACTTAGATATATAAATCTCAGCTATGTATAAAATAAGGAAAAGTGAAAAAAAAATTACTAATTATTCAAAGAGATGACAGAATTTTATTTTAGATATGTAATAATTGAAAAAGAAAGTACAATTATGAATGAGAATAAGTCAAAATATGTAATAACTCGAATAAAAAACAACTGATAGTAGGCAGGTTATATAGTAATAATGTTAAAAATTTTAGATAGATGAATTAAAAAATGTGATTGAAAAAAAAAAAGAAGCCATGGATTATAATATTTGGCAAGATGAGAATACAGTACTATATATTCAAAATTATATATGCATATGTCTGTGTGTATATACTTTTTAATCATTCTACTGAAGTATAAAAACTACCAATAAATAAATAAATGATTATTGTTCAATAAGTTGTATGATTTTCAAGAACTGGGAATGTGCAACTTATGGACTTTTAGCTCTACAGTTTCCACTCTACGATTGCTTTAAACCATGCAAGCAAAGCTTTCCAATGGAATATAGATTATATTTTCATTTTCAGTAGATTCAAAATTAGATTTTCTAAATAGCACACTTTATTAATAAAAAAAGATAAATATTACTTAACAATGTAAAATGATCACTATAGTTTACGAATTTTAACAATGTAGTAAACAAAGAAAAATATATAATAAAATATTAACTCTTGATTATAGCATCCTATTGTTTAAACATACCATCTATTTTCAAATAGAGAACTCAATATGTGTATATACAAATATTCAGCTATGGGTTAAACTTGGTCAATTATAATGCAACAATATCAAAAGAATATATCCATGGTCTCATAAGTTAGATTTCACCTGTATAGGTAACAGAATATAATGCCGAACATGAAACTTAATTAAGAATGCTAATATCAATTTATCACTTGAATATCAAAGCTTACTATATTAACAATAGGATTTCTTTCCACTGCACTATCAAAAGAAAGTTTAACAATTGGTTAGTGCTTTTAGAAGAAAGTTTAACTTATCAGGGTTTATCAAGTGACAGTGCAATTTAATCATCCTCAAAATGATTGCTGCTTTTATCAATAAAGACTTTGAATTCAAAGCTATAACCAATACACCTCTACATCAACTAGCCATCTTTATTTTTCATTGTCAAGTTTTTAACTTGAAATTTGAAAAAAAAAAAAACCCTAAGTTTTGAACTCAAAATAATATACTTATATTATCATATAAATCTGACATCAGATTAGTAATTGTATATTTTAGTAGTCTCAGATCTACTCTACTAAGACATTTTTTCATCTGGATGCCAATGCCTACACAACAACTCCCCAAAGTCTATTATAGTAAAAAAAAAAAAACTATTTCCCCCTTTCTTCTCTAGCATTATCTATTGGTAAACTTGGATTGCCATTGGTTACGAGATAGTAGTGCTATTTAATTAATCACCACCTATTATGTTCCAGAAGCTTAAAATTGTTACATGCTTCTGTTACTTGAGAAATAAGATAATTTCAACACATACTGAGAGTTTTTTTGTGTGTATGTTAAAACATTCACAAAATTGGACTTAAGAGTTTAATCTCCTATATTATTATGCAAAAATGAGTTATATACACTTGAAATTTATAGCTGTCTGATTCAGAGTAGAGATGACATAAGTAAATATAAGATTTTTTTTTAGACTAGGAGTTGCTATTTCTTGTATATTTAATCTAAAGAACACATATAATAGAATGATTATGGCGAAGATCTTTGGCTATTTCAGTGTTATAATTTCCGTCTTCCCCAAATTATCATCAATAAAAATGAACACAAATTACAAATAATTCTGACATTTCTTTTTAAATTAGAAATATGTAAGAACATTCCATATATATTTATATAAACCCATTTAAATAAACACTAAGTTAAATATACACGATATTAAACATTTCACCAATTCAATATAATCTTCAATTTATTTTCTACAATGATTGTAACATCTATTATTTCTGCTCCGAAAATATAAAAATCCTTTCTAATTTTATTTCCTAATTCTTTTTTTAATTTAAAATATAGAAAAAAGTTTAATTCTTTTTTTTTTTTTTAAAGTAAAAAATAAAGTTAAGCATACAAAAATGTTTATTTGACAAATTTACATAATTGACTTTTAGAATAGCAGCATGTTTGACAAATTTTAAAACAATCCTTCAAAACATCTGTTGATAAATTGTAACATCAGTCCAACTTTTTAAAAACAATGTCATTTGCATACTGCCTCAAGCAACGACAGCACATGTTCAAGCCATACTTCCTAATAAGTCCATGATGATTAGCACATACTCTGCAAAAACGGGAACCTTTTCCAAATTTTCTTGGATGTGAATACCAAATATTACTATGCCCTATTCTTCTTTAGCATTTTCAAATAATTATTCCGTCTTCTACGCGTTCATTTCCGTAATAGGCTATATTCTTGAATAGTGAATAGTTGTAAGGAAAAAAAACTGCGATGAGTGTATGCTGTACGTATTTCTTAAAACTTTTCAAAAGTTTAGCGAAGTTGCGATAAAAGTGATGAAGTTAAAAAAGCCAGCAATAATGGTATTTTATGATTAAAATTGTATTTACTTCAAAATATATTTTTTCAATTAAAAAATCCTATGGATTTTCAACACACATAATCGAGATACTTATATAGAATCCAATAGCTTCCGTAAATGGATTAAACAGGAATTAACAAAAAAATCAGAAATCGTCAGTTGTATAAATAATTCCACGGTAACTTTCGCATTATTAATTCCGTATATTGTTTAGATAATTTGTAATATAATACAAGCATTTGCAAGATTAAGATGGAGTTACTCTTAAACGAAATTGGGTTGATTCTAATAAATTTGGCGCAGATCTGACAGAGTGTAAAGGATATATTCTTATAATTTCTTCTCCATTACCTTCACCTGTATTTACTGGACTAGCTACAATAATTGGAGCTGAATATCCCCGTTGAAGATTGTTGTGAACTGGAATTATTTCTCCATAACCTGAGAAGTTCGCCCGATCAAAATCACTACCTGTATCGCTTAATTTGGCAATTTCCTTGTTCAATGCTATGGCTGAATCTGAAGATACTTCTTTAAGAGGAACTTTATTCCGCTTAGCCATTTTATTTTATTTTTTAAAAATTAAAAGTTGTATTAGTTAATTATAGCATTGCACACGTTTCTCGTGCAAAAAAGAAGTCATTTTTTTTAGAATAAATAAATAGACTGTGATTTAATTATTGATATTTGCCTAAAATAAGTAAAAGACTATCTATTCAACCAGTAAATAAATAAGTAGGAGATTAAGCGGTGATTGAAAAATAACTTATTTTAAACCTGAACATCTTTATCAAGCCTTTTTTTTCTCTCCGTTACTTTTTCAAATCACTTTTATTTTTAGATAATCTATTTTTTTTTAACTACTTAATTCTTTTTCTTTCATCTTTTATTGATTTATGATAAACTTCCGTTATTCTTCTGCATGTTGGCATTATCTTTTCCAGTATTATTCAAAAATTATAATTCTATTGTTATTGATATTAATAGTTTCTCTTTGTAATAACCGATTAATATTTTCAATTTTCTCATTTTTTAAACTGATTTTTGTAGTCAACAGGTCAGATTTTCAGCTATTACTCGAGGATTTACAGTTTTGTTTTCCCAGCTGAATTGAAGAAAAGCTATCCAATGTTTGTCTGTTTGTAAATATCATATCTTGTCTATAATTTAGGATCCATAAATGGAACTTCTTGGCAATATCTAGGGGTTTTTTTTTTTTACATTTTAAATATACAAAGGATTGATGTTTTACTTACATTTTCAAAAAGAACTGAAAATTCACATTGTCTTATTTGCAAATAAGGTTTGTTTAAATAAATGGTCAAATAGTTATTGTCTCTGAAAATCATGTGACATTTGAGTAAAAAATAATGATTAGCGTAATCTAATATTATAAATTTATTTTCACAACTACATAATCACTTTTTCTACATTTATGTAATCCTATGTCTTGTTACATACAAAATTTTGCCTCAAACAAACTTATAAGTAAATTTAATGGTTAAAAATTTATTTTATTATCTTAAATTTAGTGATGATCTGTCTTGGATAGATAACATATAAATTTTGTTTAACAATTAATATTTCTTTTTTGTCACTTTCATTATCATTTATGTCAGTTTCTGAAAGCAGAACGATTAAACATCACATGATCACCATTTCTTATGCTAGCACATAACTGTTATTAAAACAGATAAAACTCTCCATATAGTAGTGCCACTCAGAGTAATCAATGGATGCCAGAAGGCTTGTGCATAAAATCCCCATCTAGTGCCTATTCATCCAATATCCCCCAAACTAGTTTCTGGCTTGTGGATGTATGCCTATATATATATAGATAAATATTAAAAATATGAAGGGAATTTCCATATATTTATTTAGAATACTGTGTTGTAATTAGACAAACAACTGATTAAAATGGAAATTGCAAACCACAAACACATCTATCAATAGAATTTTTGTCTAACTCACCTTTAACTAAAAATGAAGTCATATTTGGCATAATAGTCTAAATATTGTAAAAATCAAGTCAAACATAATACAATTTATATATATGAAAACTTGATCACAGCTTATTAAATATTTGTTTGAATGCTTTTATTTAACTTAATATTTTTGTGTGTTTGGGTTAAATCTTGAAACTGATTTTAATCTACTTCTGCCATATAGATTTTCTTTAAATATTCTGCAATGACAATGTATTATAAAAATGCAATCTTTCAGGATTGTCTAGCATAACAATGTTGGATGGGTCACATTCGAATTGATTTGGTAAGTTTTTAGTCATGCAAAATAGATGTCACTATATATTTTAAGAAATTACTTATGTTTAATTTGAAGGAAAAAAATATTAGTAGTAATAGCTAATTAAAATTGACAAGTAAGAATGAAATTTTAATTTGTCTGCTTTTTAAAATGGCTGCTAAATAAAGAGAAATATTTTGTAACCAATTTTTAATATACTTTCTTTCTTAAAATTTTGTACACATATTTAATTTAGGTGACAATGCATAATCTTTCAGGACCATTTAGTCTGCAGTGTTGGCATTGTTTGAACAATAAATGATGGTATATTTTTTAAGAAAACATTTTCATTTAATTTGAGGAAGAAATTTTGGTTTTTTTACAATTAATTTAAATAGAAAGAAAAAGAAATGAAGGATCTTTAGATTGCTTGTGTAAAACTTGCTTTTTAAAACTGCTGCATCCATAAAAACAAAAATCTTGTAAACAATTTTGGCCAATTTTATGTATTAAATATATTTTATTTAACTTCTTTTGATTTTTTTATTTGGGTCAAATCTTGTAACCAATTTAAAATCTATTATGAAATAGATCTTCAATTTTGCACATGTGCATTTTTATACAAAATACTCAAACACTAACACTAAAACATGATATATCTATTTAAGGCATGCTTTTTATTTAATTTAAAGACAAATGTACTAAAAAGCAAAAAAATATTTTTTTCTTGGACCACAATTTTGGCTGTTAGGTTAAGCATCCATAAAATAATTCAAGCAATATAGTTTTTTTTTCTTTTTAGTTAATAAAAGCAAGTTTTGATAATGATTTTTTAATATATTATTACTTTATATGACTTACATCGAAAACATTCTAATTATTTTTTCTTTAATTCAAAGTAAATTACAAACGTTATAGATGCACATATGGAAAATATTAAATTATCCATTGTTTTCATCTGACAGGCAAAATATCATTGCTTCATATTGAAGCAGTCGGATCTAAGTTCAATCCTAGCTTCATGATATCTCACATGTAGCCCACTTCAAATCCTAGTATTAACCATGAATTTCTGAATGCAATGGGGCTTTATATGTTCAATACACACTAGTTTCCTTAAAAAACAGTATTATATAAATGTGTGTTAAAACTAACTAGTTTGATGTTTAAACTAATCAATGTTATTAATAAATTCATGATAAAATTATTCATGAATTTATATATGTTATAACCGCGTGGATTGTGCATATATATTTATAAATATTTAAATATGTATATTCGTTATAAAGTTTCATTGCGTCGGAATGTTTTATTTTACTTTTAAACAGTTTGTTCAAATTTTAGTGATTAAAAGCTACATTCTTTCGATAAGCTTTCAGATTATCCTTTTCCAAAGACAATGGGGAAAGTTTTATTAATTAGCAAAAAGATAATAATTTAAAATGTTAGGACGGTTCCTAATTACAATCATTTTTTAGATTTATAAATTCATTTTCTAATTAGAAAATGATTTCAAAGTAATGAGTTTAAAAGCCTTACCGAAGGAATGTATCTAAAATCAATTAGTAAAAATTTGTAACTTTGATAATGCAAGAAGCTCTAGTCTGAAGGCATCTAGATTCGGAATAGGCGGGAAACCAGAGGATAGTATAAATAGCCTGGAAAAATTTGAAAAAAAGAGAAGCCCTATTTGTTTTGAAAGAAATGCTAGTAAAATCTACGTGCGTTTTAAATTATGAATTTATATAGTTTCTCCATAATGGTGAGGGGCTAATTTTGGGAATCTGATCACTGGGCCCGAAGTCCCCAGAAGATCTTCAATGAAGCTGCTAAACTAAACTTCTTCCACACCAGTCGTGCTGCCCAAAATCTGAAAGAATCAATCAAAATGTAATTCAAATAATTTATAAAATGCGCGCCAATGTTTCAACCGAATCGGACTCTGCTGTGTGAACTAAGAAACCAGCCATGAAAGGATGGGTAAAATCTTTCCCTTTGAACTGCAACTTACTAGCCAGTTCTGAACTTTAAGTTAACACACCTTTTAAGCTATCTACTGTAAAATTTTCATTTTATTTATGCTATGTAGTAATTCTCTATCTTAATCTCTAGTCTTTGAAATTAGTATTATGTTAACTTTCTTTTTTTTTTACGATGGCGGTTCATTTATCTAACCTTATTATATATTTTCTAGATGATTATTAATATCATTTATTTTTAATTATATGCCAATAAAACTTCAACTCGATAATAATCTTTTTCGTTACACTTACCTTGTTATAATATAATATTAAGTTATAGTAATTCTTTCTCACTAGAACTAATTTACTACAGTTCTATTAATTATCGAGTTGAAGGATTTATACAATTTTTGCTATTTTTATTAATGGCTAATAACAAATTATTAGCTCAGTTTCTAACCTATGTCCCCGGATATTTTATCTAGTTTACAAATGTTTATCTATTTATAATCTTAAAATGTTTTATTAAAGGTCGCTAAAGAAAAGTAAATGAATATATTCTAATTCAAATTTTATACTTTCTATTCATATTCAGGGAGGGCATTATATTTAGGGTATAATTAATATAATTTCTCATTGCATTAAGTACTTTTGGTTAAAGCACGTTTGACTTTAATTTAACTTGATCAGGTCATCACATAGAGCATTCCTTATATAAATGGGTTTTATTATTTAAACACGATAACTATCAAGTCATCATTTTCGAAAGTTGCTGACATGAGTCATCTCCTGCTTCATAGGCTTGTCTTCAGTGATATTATTATTATTACTTTAATTCCATAGGAAGAAAGCACTTCCTCACTTGCTCGTTTATATTGGAATACCAAAGGTTCATGGCTATGACCTGGCCTGATTTTCCCCATGTTCCACAGATCCTTCATGGTGCATAAAAGACTCACAGACAAGCCATTATCGCTCATATTCATTTTTATAGCTCACAAGACATCAGTACCGTTTACTCAGCTCAAATAAAGCCCCACTCTCATGCTTGTAAATTGTGATGAATTGATTTTATTAAAGTCGAACAAATTCATATTTATAATTAAGTAAGTTTTCTATCAAATATTAAAGTTATGCCCTAAATACATATCTTGCTCTTTGTGAATAGATTTATGAATGTGAAAATGAATCTCACATTCTTTCTTTTAGAATTAGAATAATAATTTCTGTCAAAGCCGAATACCTTTATCTAACTTTATTTTCTTGTTGGGTCATAGACACATATAATCCTCCTATAATGTTGCATAATAGTTATTGGCATATAATAACAACTGCTATTTTTATTGTAAATTATAAATTCCATTTAAAGATTAGAGGTAATCTATATAGTCATAATCTAAAAGTTGAACAAAATATTTATTATTATTAAACATTTTATTAACACATTTGGTTTTTAACTTTCTTTATTATCCAATAATTATTTTAATATTAATGCTCGCTGTCTGTATTGGCAACCCGAACATACATATATGAGTTGACTTATAAATATCCTTAGTTATTTTATTATACTTTCGTAAAGTCAGATCAGGGGTCTCAAATCATAATCATCCTTATTATACTTTCGTAAAGTCAGATCAGGGGTCTCAAATCATAATCATCCATTGAGTTAGTTTCTTGGCACATAGTCATGTACCGTCGATATATGTCATTCATTGATTTGATCTGAGCTCGTGAGTTGGGTTTGAATTCAGTTTGGTTTGACTGGGTTTGAATCCGACTTTGCGGATTCAGTTATCATATATGGTTGGGATCTTTTGACCGGTACAATATACATACATAATCTTTTATGTGTTTTGAAACTTTTTGGTCTTAAGATAATCTTGTTATTTCTTCTGTTATTTTATAATTGTTTGCAGTTGCCAGATTTAATTCGTTTCCCTAATTACAACATAGCTGAAATTTATCTAAGTAAATACATCACAATTTTCCTCTATACTTTTAATGTTTACATGTGAATATATATGCTCATCTATTTTTATGTAAATGCCTGCTTACATCTTGTATATACACTATATACTCTTAATTCAATATAGCCACATTACATATATGCATATGTCTACATTCTTATTTTGGAGTAAAATTCTAAACCAGATATATTTTCTACAATGTACATTTATCCTTTTGCTTGGTATCATCTTTCTCTGGTGTATGACTTCATATACTATTCATCTTTACTATGGAATAGTGGTGAACATTCTTACTGCCTTGATAATGAATGTGATTTACATATCTTGTATAGCACCATCTTTTTCTTACACCAATATGATTTGTACTGAGAATATTCTATTTCCCATTATCCCACATTAAATCACAGACTTTACAACATTGAAAGTATAAATTGATTTTTTTTTTATCTATTAGATTAGTGTTGGTACAATGGATGTCATTATTTACAAATTTATTAAAATGATTCTAATAAGCCTATTTATGAAATATGGTATATGCTTTCAGAGTTTAATTTTCCATAAATATTAGATATCCTTGCAATGTATATTTAAGAGTCATTATTTATTTACAAAGTTTATTAAAATTGTTAATATATATATAAACAAAATCTTATATTTTAAAAAATATTTTGATTTTTGAATAAATGAATCAATATTAATTACTTTATTTATTGATTATTCAAGAGTAATTTTAATTAGAAAGAAGTTTGAAGTGAGAAAGATGGATCATTTAGTCATAAAAGTGTTATATATATTGGTAACAAAAAATAACTAAATTGTTTACAATATAATCACTGATAATAAACACAATAACATTTTTTGTTTCATGTGTCAAAGCATCGGTCGGGAAGCGAACTCGCAAACCCGGGACAACTACTTGTAAGTCAGCCATGCTGACCACTCAACCACCAACGTTTGACTACAATACGATATTAATATATAAATAACATAACTGAGCAGTTTCAATATCATATTAATATATAAATAACATAACTGAACAGTTTCAAAAAGGATTGCAAAATAATTTTTATTCAAAGGATAAATAAAAAAGAGAGCTCACAATGAAAAGAACAAACATTTCAAAAGTTTAACTAAAAATAGATGGAAAAGTATGGAAATGAAATTTTGAAAATGGTTATAATTAAATTTGGTTAAAAATAAAACTTATTTTTATTTTACACCATCTAGAAAAAGCACATGATCTCTACTGAAGATTGTTTCAGCGATATAGCAATTATCATTGAGGTAAATAATTATTATATATATATTAATACATTTTTTAATACAAAATTGTGCTAGCTAATTTTTTTAAAGATTTTTCTATACTCATTAGGATATGAAGCTGAAAATACAACACTTTAACTTTTAAAATGAACCCTGATGACTTTTTTTTCTTTCAAAATGAATGTAAATTAATTGTATCACTCTCGAAATTCAAAAATTGAGTTATTTAATGCTGAGGTGGAATTTCAAATAATATTAATCGAGACCAACATATTGACTTAGTTCAATTTGGAACAACGCAATATTATTTTAAATCAATATGTCTTCCAAGGACTCAGACATTGATAATAATGTAACAAAAGAAAAAAGTCTCCATTGAAAAATAAAAATATATGAAACTTTTAAAGTTGAGTCTGACAGAAAAAATAAAACAACCGTTGAAGCAGAAATACATGCTTATTCTTACATAACATTTTTAAAGCTCAAATCGTGTAAATTAATATTGGCATTGGTAAAATTGATTTTGCTCTTGATTTTTTTAAAATCATAAATGCCTCAAGACCAAATAAAGTATTTCACACACATTTTAATAAACTCAGGATCCAAAACAAAGTATAAGTTAAACAACGTTATTCATGCATTAATGTTCCCAAAAAGTTGAAAGCAAAACTACAGTAACTTTAAAATCGAAAGAAAAATCACGAGTTGTATTAACAGTTATGAGCAGCAATTTTTCAGAACAAGGCCAGAATAAAGTCACTGTGAAACAGTTTTTTCCTTTAACTGCTTTGATTAAAAGCCCCTAAAACAAAAATCTTTATCGATTTGACTTTTCACAAACATTGAACATCTTTTTTCTGACTAAAGCCTTATTCGTAATATCGAAATAAACCAGTACATTCAAACTTTCATTTAAATGTCTATCACAAATTGATTATATTTCTCTGTAACAAGATTGAAACACAATCTAACCCTGTAATATATATATATTTTAAGTGTCATAGCATCGGCCGGGACATGAATCCGCAACCCGGGCAACTGCCTGCAAGGCAGTTGCGCTGACCTCTCGACCACCAATGCAAGATCTGTAATATTTAATAGTGAATGACTTTAAAGTATAACCTACTTTTTTGTTGAAAAATGTTTTCACGCAAACATCTAGTTTGACAAATACTAATAAACTTTATCGCTTGCAATGGTTGACATTCTATCACACATCTATCTTATATTAAAAGAGAAAATTGTTTCATAGAAAATGTATAAAAAGTCATTAAATAGTTCAGATTTTTTTTTTAACTCAGTGCATAGATAGTTTCGCCACCTAACATAGAGGCAAAATCTTTTTTCTTAATATTCAACCAGAAAACTTTTTAAACAACAGAAGAGTTATGACACACATTTTGTTATTTATTCTAAATTCATTTATATTTAATATCACAATTACTTCAAACTATTTTAAAATAATATTATTTTTAACATTAGATAACTCTTTTGAAACCAATTAGATTTATCTAATTGACTATAGTAACTCTGTAAAATAATATAAATGCTTCTTGTAGGAAACAAATATGTAAAATAATATAAATGCTTCTTTGCTCTGAGCAAGAGGTATATTTATATTAAAGCACATAATTATTGTATTATCATCTAAATAACAATTTAAGGTTAATAAATAATTTTAAGGAAATAATAAATAAGGAGGATGAAAGCAGTGTTGTATACTCTATTAGATGCCCACAAATAAATTGTAGTACAATATATGTTGGAGAAACCAAAACAAATATTAAATATCACCTTCAACAAGATAAATATACTTATAATAGAGCAAGAGAAGATGATACAGTTTATTCAGCTTTTTATGTTCACCAAAATAATACAGGCCATATATGTAGTCCAAAGGATTTTACAATATTAATGAATGAAACACATGATAAAAAATGCAAGATTAAAGAATCATATATTATACAAGATTCATCTTGTGCTATGAATTCAAAATTAACCAGCTTTCCGATTAGTTGTTCCTGGCCAATACAATGAAATGTTAGATCCATCACCTAGAAGAAAATAGAATTGTTTACACTGCCTTGATAAGGACTCATAAGAGTTGAAAGCACTTGAAAATATTATTTGTTTTTATTTATTTATATTAAACTCTGTATTAACAATTGACACAAATTGTTATTTATATTATTTTTATATTATATACAGAAGTATTATTTATTTATGTATTATCATCTATAGAGTTTAATTTGTTACTAATTGACTATAAGTATATGTTAGATATTGAAGTTATCTATACCTTGAATTAATAGTTAAGTCTTAAGTGTTTGATAACTTTATAGATGTTCTAAAAATATCTTTGATATGCACACAATTATAATTTTAATCATATTCAAACTGCTTTCAACTTTGAAATATTATTTAATCATGCCATATTCTATTCACTAAACTTATTTATTAATCATTAAATAGAAAGAATTTTCATCTTTTTTGTATATGCACTATACTAATTTATATAAATAAGCTCAACAATGTTGTGTTGAGTACAAGAAAACTCTCAAACCCAAACACTGATTATAATTTTAATGATATTCATACTGCTGTCATCTTTGAAAGTGTATTTAATCATGCCACTTTTTATTTACTGAACTTATTTATTAATCATTAAATAGAAAGGATTTTCACCTATGCACTATACAAATTTGCATATGCTCAATGATGTTATGTTGAGTACAGGAAAATTCTCAAATACAAAATATTAAATTCATCTTTATTATCAGAATCTTAATAAATTCAAGATAACCTACAGTTTTTTCATTCATCTGCTTCATAAATAAAATTTAATAGCACTAATCTAATAAATGTGGACAAAGTACAAATCATAGATCACAAACTTAATAATTGTTGAATCTATGGCTGCAATAATAGAATTAAAGGACTTTATAAAGCTACTTACTAGTGAAGCTATCTCTTTTATATTTTTATAATACTTAAGTTCTCTAGGTATTATAAGCTCATAACTATCATGCATATGCTGCTTTTTCACCATTTCTGTCTATCCCCCTACATGAATGTTAAGAGAATGCAGGTAAATAATTCATTTTTATCCATTTTATTGGACCTTTGGGTTTTTAAAAAAATGTATATTAATTTTTAAAATAATATGCCATTCAGTTGTTTTTTATGACTCTTTTTGTTATTATATATGTTTTACATTATAAATCATAAACTAATAAATATACTCTGTATACTCAAAAAGCTAAAAATTCATAAAAATTCTTAATGTCTTTATCTTATAGAGCTTAGAGAGCAACCTTAATCCATATTTAAGTAAATATAACAAAGATGCTCAGCCCACAATTAGTAAATTTGCTATCATAACAAATCAACTTTTAATAACCTAATACATCCATAATATGTTGCATATGTACTTGTATCTGCATTATTGAATTTCATAGAGAAATTTTGGGGTCTAGTATTATTTTAATGTATTAACATTTGTCTTTCAATGCAGTAACAAATCCTTATTAATAGTTATTGTATATCCTAATATTATAATTATCTTTTTTATTTGAAAGCTTATATTTGAATGTCCCTATTCCTTTTGCATTACCAATTATATACTAGTAATATTATAATGTTTACCAAAATATTCATTGTTCTATCCACTCTGCTATATTAAGAATAGGATGCATAGACATTTATAATATTAAATTATTGAATCAGACTAGTATTGACCATTATCACAATTTTCTGAAAATTATCAAATTTTATATTTGTATATGTAATAATTTAATTTGTTCATCACTTACAAATTTCTATCAGTGACTTGAATCTATTGTTTTAATCTATACAGGCAGGAAGTTTAGGAAAATAGCTCTTTTCATTGGCTGACTACCACAGGTTATCACTTTTGTTATCATGCATCAGCAGTTTATTAATTTCTAAAAGTTCTTACATTGTTAAGTAATATATATATATATTGAAGCAGTCAATCTTAGCTTAAGATTGTGCTTCATGTTTCTACCTACTAACCCGTGTTCAAACCCCTATTTCCCATCCCGCTCCTTTTTGTCGTGTATATATTTTTATGTATATGTTTGAGATGCGCGTCTAAATTATAAAAATTAATGTTTCAATAACATGTTTTAAATTTATTATTAATTCTTTTTATTAATTATTAGTTCTTTTTTATTAAAGTATTATAGATGCGGCTCAAATATACATAGGAGCAAAACTTACTAACAAAATATTGATGTTTTAAATATTTATTATATGTCATTTTTAGCTTTTTCTTTTAAATTGCTTGTTTTTTTATTAAACTGTATATTTTTTATAAAATCCAATATGGAAGATGTGACTTGTTAATTGTCCAAAAATAATTAAGGGTTGGAAGCATTATTGTTTTAATCTAGGGTAGGTATTTTTTTAATTAAAGTTTTACTTAAAAGGGGATTAAGATTAGAGATATTTTTGTTAAAAAACATGTTGTCAAATCTATTTCTAATCTGGAAATCGATTTGAATTTATTTTTGGACGTTATCTTACAATTGCATCTTCAAAAACAACTGATAAAAGAAAAGGTATAAAATGACTGAATTTCGAATCAGAGAGATTAACTACTATTGATGGAAGATTAGCTATTATTGAGTGAACTTATGGTAAAGATATTATACGTCGCTTGAAACTTAAATAATGTAGCCGTAGATCCATCACTTCTCGACCCTATGGGTCAGGGTCATCATCTGCCGCTACCGTAATATCCTGCTGCCATGAAATGAAGAGAGGTCTAAAAGAACTTTAATAAGCTAATGAAACTGCTGTCACCAGAAGAATATTTTGGGACCTAATGGTGCTGCTCTTTAAATGGATTCTTAAATTGCAAGGTAATTTTAAGGCTACCTAATAGTCATTTAGCTAAATAACTATCAAACCTTGACTACTTCTTTATATATATATAAATAACAGTAATTGCTCTTAAATATTTATATAATTTAATCTCCTTATAGCCTTTAACTTTAGTGCGGTCAATTATTGTAGTTATTTATTACTTGATTATATATATATATGTTTTTTTTTTTTATTAATTTGCTAATCTCAAACAAACTGGCGATTTTTAATTTATAAAAATCTTTTCTGTCATTTTTAAAGTAAACCTTCACGAAGCAAGTTATTAACGTCCATTTAAAACAATGCATTATTAATTAATATACTCGCCAGGTTGTTTTTCGAGTCAACATTATATTTATTATAAAAATATATTTGTTTAATTCTGGATTTTCTACCGGTGTAAATCCAGAGTTAAATCTAATTAACGCTTTGAAATTTTATAAAATATTATTTATTTAATTCTAAAATGAGGTGACAACTGTTTTACATATATATATAACGAAAGTGGGATTGATTTATTTTAAATATCAGAAAAGGATGGGGGTGAATCTTAAGTTTCTTAAGTCAAATCTTAACTTATATTTTATTAAATGAAATTTCTCTCTATATATTATAATTGCATTGCGAATTAAAGTATTCAAAAAAGGGTCATTTATTTTGAAGCTGTCAAACTTATCTCATGTCGTTAGAGACATTTATTCACTGTTTTGTCATTAGCTATCCTTCGTATATATTTTTTTATTTGGTAATAAAAAGATCGAACCAATAGATTTCTTCGTTCCATAGATAGTTGATCTATCTGGAACCACATTTATTCCGTATAAAAGCCTCGTCCTGTAAGTTTGGCAATGCTATGCATATTCACTTCGTAGATAAAGGCCCCGCGTTGTTATATCCGCAAGTCGGGCCACGCCAAACCTATCTACTTTCTTAAGCACTACCCAGAGGGGTGTGAGATTTCGTTTTCGTCCAGAAGCACACTTTCCTTTCCTCTTAGTTATTTTTAGGTTATTATGTCAGCACCGCAAACTTATTATTATTTCTTTCTTCGGCCCTTTAGCCTAATATTAATTGCTTAAAATATATATAATGCCAACTATCTATTTATTAATTAAGTCTATTTCATCTTATACAATCTAGTCGCATTTATTTAACATAGCGCTTACTTGTTTAAAATATTTCAATAATTTTGTCATAGTTCAAATATAATCTATACTTTATCGCCCAGCGTGAAAAATTTAACTATGTATAAGATTTAGAACCCCTAAATCATATGTTAGTCACCACGTTTCAGAACCGTAAACAAAGCGTTTATAGCATTTTTGAACTTCTTCTAATACTGATTGGCATTTAATATTAGACCACCAAAGATGTGTGTTTATTTGTAATATATTATTTAGCTAAGAAAGAGCATATGAGAACTAATAGCGTGAATGACACTATGTAACCGCTGCTCATTCACGCACACTGTCTATAATTTATTTATAAATGTATAATTTGTCAGTATATTAATTATATTTTATTGTCTAACTTATTTGAGTAGTTCATTCTTTCTCCACTTCCAAATGTACAGCCTAGTTGATATATGTTAGTTTAGTCATAGTCAATAGGTCTCATTGTCTTTGCCTCTAGTCGGCCGGTTTAAAATTATTTTATGTGCCATCACTATTATGTTATTCATTAGGTGTTAGATCTGGGGCTTAGAGAGTGGGTTTGAATCCAGGCTGATCCCTGACCTAAATCTTGGGCTTGACTGGGTTTGAAGTACATTTTGTGAGTTCCAACTCATGTTAGATGGATAAACATATTTTATACCGGTACAATATAATTATTATTATTATTATTACTCTTTGAAGTAATCCTTTCAATATTTATTTAAAGTCTCTAGAACTTAACTCATGTCTGTTTTCTTTAATAATTTTTAATTACTCTTTCTTATTTATTATCCTTATTAGCATTGAATTCTAGTGTCCATTTTTTCTATATATAAATTTTAAACACTCTATTTCTTAATTATTGAGTACATATTTTATGTTGATCATTTATGTAGTTTCTCAGTATTATATACATCATATGGTAAAAAGTTTCTCTTTTCTACATGTGTATTGCTCATTATATATAAATTTTAGACAAAGACTTATCTACTCCTTCAAAATTTATATACAATAACAGGTAATGCAAATTGATTTTACTTTTAGCTGTGGCTTTCACAAATTCTTAATAACTTTTATTGTACTAATAACAAAAGTGACTAATCAAGCAATTATAGAACTTAGTATATGCTATTTTTTTTAGAACCAAGAAGATATACTTGCCATGTTTTGTTTTTTTTTATCTTTAGGAATGAGCAATTTTTAAAATACAGCATACACAATTTAACATCTTTTTTAAAAATCAATGCTGCTTTGTTATCTACCTCTTACATTTTGACTGTCTAGCAGATTTCTTCAGAGCTATAAATGACACATTATTTTAAATTGTCATTTACAGTTCTAAATGAAGACTGCTAAATAGCATAAATGTAAAAAAATGGATAATGAATTGCAGTGATAAAATGTGCAAAATTGGTATCAAATCAGACTTTGCATGTCACAAGCTTCTTATGCTTTGTTTTTTCAGCATTTTATCTGACACAGATATAAGTTATTTCAATGTTTTTTAATTCAATAAATCCCCGTGGGCAATAGATAGTCATAATTTCTAAATCTATATTTAACTATCATAATTCTATTCATTTCATACTTTGGAGCATCACTTTTTCAATTGTATAATCTAAAATAAAGTATATATTCAAGGTTCTACACTGTAAAGTACACAACCAATGTAATGTAATGATAATTGATTAAGAAACAGCTACAGTAATTGCCATAATTGTTATTGATGACACACAATCCATGTTTTATGAATGAATATCTACAAATTTGATTAGAAAGGTTTTGCATTTGATTATCTAACTATCATTATTATCTCTCCCCCACAAAAGTTTTTTTTATATTTTTAATTTCTACCCCCCCCCTTTTTTAATTGGGTTGCATTTAATTTAAAAAAGTTAAAATATTTATTTTTATGAGAAAATAATTCATTTTATAAAAAAAAACCTTTTTTTCCTTTGAAAAAATGTATAATTATATATTAAAAAATTTTCTTTTCCAGTTTTATATTGAATGCATGTATTTATATACTGGCATTTGACTTAAATGATTTAGGAATATCTTTGTAACTTATGCTTTAGTATATTAATCCTATGCAATCTCATGATATTTAATAATCATTTAACATTTAATGTAATAATAACAACCTAAGTTCTAAGTATGTTAATCAACTCTGACATTTTTAATGTCTCTCATACCCCATCTCTTTTCACAAGGA
Source organism: Epiperipatus broadwayi (assembly GCA_028023455.1). NCBI lineage: Eukaryota > Metazoa > Onychophora > Udeonychophora > Euonychophora > Peripatidae > Epiperipatus > Epiperipatus broadwayi. The sequence goes on along the minus strand of JAQFVV010007414.1, from coordinate 61,455 downwards.
CTTTTTGTGTCAGCCTTACCATTTCTATCATTATAGCAATTTTTCATTTTGGGAACTTATTATAACAGTGAGATTTAACCCAATTTCTGTAATATTCTTAAAATGTAATCTGCCTTGAAAACATTTATAGTTCAAACAGATGCACAAATGACATCATCTATGTATTATGACTTCACTCTTTGTCTTTTAATATGCACCAATTAATTGAGCTTATGATAAATCAACAAAAGTATGTCATTTTACTTTATATTTACCAGTAGGATTACATGAATAACATAACATAAACAGTATCCTTTTAATAAAATAGCCAATCTATAGATGCCATTATGCATGCAATTTTTTGATTTCTGGGCTGATCATTTTAAATCAATGAACCATGAATTACTAAGATAAATTAAAAAAGCATATATTTACATTGATCATTAATTTTAAATCCCATGTATAAGAAAGAATATTAACAAAGATTCCAAACATTGACGGATTTTCCATTCTAATCATGATTTCTATTCAACATTAATTTGAACCAATATATTGTAAAAATCAGTAATGAATGTAACAACTTTCTTAAAAAACTGAGCTTTAGCTTTATTTATATTTTGGGTGAAAAACAAATATCTACCATATAGTATAATTGGACATTTTAAAATAACTATTCCCTATGAATTTTGTTTCTAATATATATATTACTTAGAGAATCTAGAAATGATAATAGCATTCAAAAAGGTATATCAGAACATTGTGTTTAATTACAGATATTGAAAATACTAAAATGGCATTAAATTGAATCATTTGTACCATTATGAATTTTTCTACTATGATGTCAATTTGAAAGTTAAAGCCATGATATGAGTTCTTAACTTTATTATCAAAACAATTTCAATTCTCTTTTACTGTAATAAATTTTATTTCTTTTTCATATCTGCATATTTTTTTTTGTTGTACTTTTTATGATTTGTTAAAAACTTTTCTCCCCACTATTTCATTTTTCTTTTGTAAATTTCCAATTTATTGCACAAATAATATCTCTTACATTATTTATTCATCTTTCAGAAAACACTATTAGATTGCATTTTTTTCCATTCAACATTTCTTTCTTTATATATTTCAGTATTTAATTTTTTTTTTGTTTTCAATTTTAATTACAACTATGGTAAATAGCAATTTAGTATTAAAACTTGCTTTAATTTTTCTTATCCAGTGTTTTAGTTTCAAGAAAATGTAATTCACAATTTTGTGCTGGCAGCTAACATTTTTTTTTTTAAAAAAAATATGCAATAAAAAATTATCTTCCACATTTTTTTCCCCATGAATAATTATATTTATTTAACTAAAATGCATATAAAATGAAATGCACCTTGTGGACTTTTTTTTTTTTTAAAGGCTTTTATCTAATTTATTTAAATTATTTATAGTATATATTGATGAAATATGTATAAAAACAGGTAAGTAGAGAACAAAGCAGTAGACTTGATCATCATCAATGGTGGCTTACCAGTCTCAACACAGTGTATTCTAGTACAGTATTTCAATTTTAAAACTATTGTACATCATAGACTTTAACGAGTCTTAATATCATTAAACTGCAAAATAAATTTTATTGACAAAAGTAGAGCATTTTCATAATTGAAGAGAAAAAAGGAAAGGAAGGCAGATGCTTAGATCTCTACAGTTTTTGAGAGAGAGAGAGAGAGAGTAAACGATAATTATGAAAAAAAAATCTGGATGTGGAGAGATTTTTGTAATGATAATGATCAAAAATCTAATTTTTGATATTGTTAATATTAAGTAAAACTCAATTTATATTGTATTCTCAGTGATATACAAAATGTATTAGATGATTACCATTTCCTATCCTTGCTTATAACTGTTATTAAAACAGGCAAAATTCTCTATACATATTGCCATTCAGTGCAAGCCAGAGTAATCAATGGATGCCAGAATGGGATTTTATGCACAAGCCTTCTGGCATACATTGATTAATCTGGCTTGCACCGAGTGGCAATATGTAGAGAGAGTTTTACCTGTTTTAATTAATGTATTAGATGAATTAGTAGTATTTGTGATGGAACAATTCATCACATTAAAAAAAAAAAATCCTTATTCAAAAGTGTGACATTATTCTTCAGATTGAAGACTGCTTTAATGCTATTACTAGCAAATTCCAAAGAATTATTTAAATCGTATGTGACTTAGAAATAGTTTTTGATGACTTAAAATTAATTATATAATTTTATCAATTGATTGTTTGGATTTACAGAATATCATTTCATTTTAGTTTATCATAAACAATAGCTTATAAAAACTAATGTGTCATATCCTGCTAATAATATCATCAAAGATATTTTATGCAATTGTCTAGTATGTTATATAAGTAAGAGCAACTGTATTACATGCAATGAATTCTTTTTTTTTAAACATATAAAACTTCAAATATACTGATCTGAATGCCGAGATATAATATATTAGGCTTTTTCAGGAAAATATAAGAGGCTTAAAGTAGATGACAGGAAAAGCTACAACTATATATTTTGGTCATATGATTAATCTTGTTAGCTGTCATGCTGAAGATGATAACCAATAAGCATAAAAAATCAATAAGGATTGCATTATTTTTTTCTTAATGGTTGTTATAGTGATCTATTCAGAAAACTCTAATTTTATTATGTAATTTGTCAAACAGCTTTATTTTCATGACTTATTTTTTACTTTTGAAATGTTGAGTGGAATACCAAGAAAGATTTTTGAAAAGAATGGTCTTATCTCTGGCTAGTTACATAATGTATAATTTCACATATTTAATAGTGGAACCATTTATTGCCTTGAATTTTTCATGTAAGTTAACTACATTGCTTAATAATGCTTTGGATAATAAAAAGTCATATTACGCATATAGCCAGAATTGTCATGCATAAGTGAAAAATAAACAAGGTTTGAGTAGAATTAGAATAGGTCTTTTATAGATTGCAAGGAGAAGAATGGAAGAGAAAGGATGTTGCTAAATGCATTTAGTTTTTTAGTGTTACTCTTATTTTTTAAATAGTTTTTTCCAGGATAAAAAAAAATCTTTAACAGATTTTATGGGAAAGATATATGATGGCACTTGACTGGGTCAATAGCTGATTTAAAATCAATTTGTGCTATGTAATATGTAATGACATTTAAATTACCATAACTTGAATTCCAGAAAAGTACATTTTTTTTTCCAGGACAATATTAAAGAGAGAAGATAACAAAAGGTATTGTTTTTATAACACGATTTTGTACCAAGTGCTTTACGTATCCATTGATCTTTATGATATAGTAAAATATATTTCAATATCAAACTCCCCATACAGTAGTGCCACTCAGTGCAAATCTTAATAATCAATAGATGCAAAAAGGTTTGTGGATAAAATCCTTATGTATGGTCTACTCATTCAATATCCCCAGATAAAATTCTAGCATATGGCTTTTATCAATGAGGAACCACTACACCTGGATCTTACGATCTAATGCAACTTCCAGCAGTCACCTCTATAGATAACTAAATAGGTAAAAGGTGGCTTCTGGGGGTTGCATTAAATCTTAAGATCTAGGTGCAGTGTTATAAGATCCAAGGCTCCTCAATAATGAAAGCCACAAGCTAGAAACTAGTCTGGGGAAATTGAATGAGCAGGCACTAGTTAGGGATTTTACACAGAAATCTTCTTGCATCCATTGATTACTAAGACTTGCACTGGTTGGCACTACTGTATGGAGATTTTGCTATTGATCATGTGATCTTTTAGTGGTTTTAAAAGATATTTCATAAACTAATTTTAAAGTGATGCATGTTTAGTAATTATAAAAGGTTTACGTCATTTCTGAATGTCAATGATATAATGAGCAAATATTTGTATTGGCCATTAATACTTTATCTAAAAAACAACAACTAAATATTGGATCTGTAAGACCATTCAGAAAATGTCTCTTTTTATTTCCCATCTTCCCAAGATGAATGATCAAAAAAACAAAGGTTGAATTAGGACAAGCACATGAAATTCTTTGTCTAAAAATTTACAGGACACCCTATATACCATCATTTGTTTTATTTTAATAATTGTGGCAACTAATTAAAAAAAACCAGTTGATTAGAATGTTTTAAACAGTTAAGTTATTTAATAAATTGACAAACACAAAATTAGGAATAAACTTCGATGTGATACGTTGGACTATTTCCATCATCTATGAGTGAATGTTGAATGTATAGAAAGTTTTAAACTTTATTTAAACTTTTCAAATACAAACAACTTGTTAGTAATAACACATAAATATACATTATAGGTTAGTAATTACACAATGTTTGAAGTAGTAGTATTCTCCACTCTTCTTCAGGTGTTGCTGGCCTGATACGCACAGTGACAGTATTCACATAGAAACTTGCACCTTTAGATTCTTGAATATTGAATTTAAGATAAACACTCTAATGTATTAAGCTATTCTGTCAAAGGCAACAGATAGTAGAAATATGATATATTTATATATGAGAGCTGGTTCAAATCTTCCTGAGTCCTTCAATTTTTTTTTTCAATATTAATTTTTCCTAAGAGCACAATTAATTAGAGGCTTCCATACATTGTGTATTGCCACACTAGAATGACATAGGATTATTTACCATTATCATATGAGCAGCTTCCTTGAATTTTCTTCTATGCATTTTTCCCTCTTTATCCAATATTTTTGTATTTTTCCAATTAAATATATGGTCATTAGTACATATATGGTCTGCTAAGGTAAAGACATATTTTTCTCTTTTAACTATTAGATTTTGTTCTTTCAATCGCTGTTCAACAGAGTCACATGGTATAAAGATACGAGTTTGACTTCTATGCGTATACTGTCACTGTGTGCATCAGTCCAGCAGTACATGAAGAAGAGTGGAGAATAATACTACTCAAAATGTGTAATTACTAACCTGTGTTGTCTATTTATGTGTTATTACTAACAAATTGATTTGTATTTGAAAAGTTTAAATAAAGTTTAAAACTTTTTATACATTCAACATTAACTCACAGAAGATGGAAATAGTCCAACATATCATATCTAATAATATACCATCATCACAAATCATATTAGGAATAAATTCTTCTCAAACTGAATTTAAGGGAATACTTAGTGATGAATATACTTCTTATTTAGTATTCTGAAACATACTTCATAAGGCATATCATACCATTTTTAAGCATGTGATAATGGCTATAATATTGTTAATATACAATTGTCACTGATGATGGTGATGATGTAAATTATTTTATTAGTAATTGTGATAACTATAAGCAAAAAACTAAAAATAATAAAAAGCAAATAAACAAAGAAAGCAGTTTAATAATGAATAAAAAAATACACACTAAAAATGCAAATAAACAATTACAAATATTTACAATAAATTTAAGATTACATTGAATTTTATGTACGATTGAATATGAACATAAGTTATAAAGATGTATTCAAATTAAACTTAAAATATTTAAATAAAAAAAGTTCAATAAGTGATTAAAATTTCTTTTTTTGCAAAAAAATATGCATCTAAATTTCCTAAAAAAATTACAGTGAAAAATATTTTCATAAAAATAAAATACACATGCACATATTTCCTTTAGTAAGTTATATATAGATAATTTAAAAAAATAAAAAGATATGTATGAAAATAAAATATTTATAAGATAAATTTCTGCTGCAGTATTAAAAGAAAATATAATTATGTTTTAACTATTATGCTATAGATCATCTCTTCTTTAGAGAACAAACCGTTGATGAAATATCAACTAAGTTTTCTTCATTTTCGTCTTAATATTATTTGTTAATAATTTGATATGTAATAATGTTTTAAAATTATAATTTTTCAATTAGAATGATAAATAGCAGCTTTCTTTCTTTTTATTTATTTAAAATATATTGCTTGTTACTATTTTGTATTTTATTTTAAAAAAAGAGGGGAGGGGCATAATTTGATATTTTTTCATACTAAATGGAAGATCATAAACACACTAAATTTTTTTGACCACAGTGCGAAATTTAAGAATGCCATTTATATTTTAATAATTTTTTCTAAGATCCAAAGATCATTTCCTTTAAAATTTCTTCACTATAAACATTATTTATCTTTATATTTACAATTACTTTTAGAATACAATATATTGTTACTTTTTATTTTCATCTTATAAAAAAATTACAATCTGAAAATAGCAAAAATAAAATTTCACCAAGCTGATATTTTTTATAAGTGGCAGATTATAATTTTAAAATTCATAATATGACAAATTTTAAATAGTGTACTTTTTAAAAGTACTTTTTTTCCATGTGTCAAAGCATCGGCCTGGAAGCACGACAACTGCTTGTTAGGCAGCTGTGCTGACCACTTGGCCACCAACGCTTGTTTGTCATTATGAACCATTTACCACAAAATATTGATTAAATAAATTTGAAAAATTATATAAAGAGGATGCAGTTTCTAAACAGCCTTTAGTAATATATGTGTATATGTATTAATAAGCATATTTACATCATTGTTATATATATAAAAAATAGATAAGCATATATACATATATAAAATTTTTACAATACACAATAATCAAAGTGATAAAATAGAATGTAAAATCTTGTAATAGAAAGCCCATAGTTACATAAAAATATTGAATAATGCACTAATAATCTAATGCGTATGCTACTCAATTATTTAAAATCTAAAATTGAACATATTGTCCCTTATTTATATGAATGTGTATTATAGACACAGACAATTAAATATATAGTGTATATAATTGTATGTCATTGCATTAAGAAGACAAGTGACAAAGATTAGAATAACAACTAATATTAATCAATAAGTAATATTTTATTTAAATCTTCAGATTATTAACTGTTAAAAATTTATTTTATTTTGTATAATATTACTGGAAATATTTTAAACTCAACTAATTCAAATGTGAATGTAGATCTAATAGCTATTAAATATACATATTATTCTGTAAAATGTTTCTCTTTCGAAACAGTTAATTAGAAAGAGAAATTCTCAAATTATTTGTGAATTTCAGTAAAAACTAAATTCATTTCATGAAATATATATATATTGCATTAATTGTGTTAGTGTGAACATCTATAATCACATATAGATGTGTCATGATATATATTCATATCTATAAACAACAAAGTACAAATAAATGCTGTAAAAGGTTGATGTTTCAAAAAGTTTTCAAACATATTTACATTTTAAATATATATTACATCACAGAAGTACTTTATTTTAATCATAAAAAATATTTTTTTAGTAAATGATTTTATAAATATACATATATAAATATAATCAAGCATTAACAAACGGCTTTCATAATCTACCAGCAACATATATCTTAGAAGTAATTATTTCATATAAAGTTTCTATCCATATGTGCGTGCTTAGGCTTAAATATACTGAAGTTTAAAATATAAAAACTGAAATAATAAAAACAACCTGCAGACTATTCTTAATATGATCAAGAATGAACCTGAGAAAAGTTATTACAAAAGTACATATCTCTCTTATTAAATATCTGCAATAAAGTAATAATTAACTAGACTAAATTAGAAATATATTAAAATTAAATTATACAAATTATAATATATACATTTTATAAAAGCATATACTGTAAATTAATATATATGTCATTGTGGATATATGTAAATGGGCACAAAGATAAATTGTAAGTTTTTTTATGTAATTATATATATATATGTGTGTGTATGTTCATTTAAATGCAAATAATTATAACATAAATAATATTAAATATACCTATGTACATGTTATACATATAAAACCAATCTTACAAAATGTTAACAATATGTGGCTAATACAAATAAAAAGAGTTTGGTAATGCAGTTTTTATTAAAACCATAACATTATTTTTAGTAATTAGACATGTAAACAAAGGGAGTAAATCATCCTCACCCAGACTATGATTTAAAAGCACTCTAAATATTGAACAAAGAATCAAGAATAGAATGAATCCACCTATTCTTGGTAGCTCTGATGTTTATAAGCATATCTTTTTCAGCGTTGTTTGGTAATTCAGAGTGAAATTAATTTATCAACCAAATGGAATATGACACTTTGTTTACATATTATATATTGAGTTATGTTTAATTTAAAGTTTACATATTAAATCTTGTTTAACTATTACAATCAAAATGTTAAAAGTGAAATGCTGTCTTCAGCCTTTTATTATTAATTTAATAACTCTTACATGCAATATTCCATGTGATTAATAAATTAATTTCATTCCGATTTAACCAACAATGTTGACAAAAATGTGTTCATAAACATCAGAGCTACCAAGAATAGGTGGATTCATTCTTCTCGATTCTTTGTTCAATATTTATAATGCTTTTAAGTCATAGCCTGAGAGAGGGTGATTTACTCCTTTTGTTTACACATACATTGAACTATGTTTAATTTAAAGTTTAATTAGACATTTATAGATATAGAAAACACCATTATTCAGTTTAAAAAGCAAAGAAAATAATGATTGTCAAAGTCTTATTTTTTATATAGTGAAACCCCTATCCGTAATTACTGTATGTATATATATAATTTTTCTGCATATTTTGCATTCTTTCTTTAGTCCTGGATCTAACATAACAAAAATTTATTACATATTATTGAAAAATCAAAGTCCTGATAAAACATTTTTTGACATTGGTATTTTCTTTTTTAAAATTGATATGATATCTTTTTACTCTCCATCTTTTGAAAGAATATTTGAAAAGGATGTTTTTAAGAATAATGCTTCATCAAGGACAGTTAGAAACTTCTCTTTAATTTCATAAGTATTTCTGTGCATTAATATGTCTATGACATTTTTTTCTAGTTTATTAAATTTTATTATGTTAATTGTTTATATAATTAGGTTTATATTATGTTAATTGTTGTTGTTTTTTTTTTTAAAAAAATGTTCCAAAGAAATCTTTCTTTTTCTTTTTTTGAAGAAAGTAAAGATTTGAAAATGCTTTTGCTAAAAATAGTATACCATCAAGGATAATTATGATCATTCATTTTGAAGTTTTCATTTATTGTAGGCAATACTTTTATCCATTATCCTTATTTATTTCATTTTATTCCTGTTTTAGATTATTATTCCAGTACAATATTTTGTTATTAAATAAAAGATGGTAAATTTGGAAATTGTGTCAAACATTTCTGAGACTCATGAAGTACTGATGAAAATAAAAATTTCAAAAAGTAAATTACCTTGCATCATATATGTATTCAAGATAATATCAGAAACTGTGAAAATGTCTTATTCTAAAAAAATCATTCATAATTTTAAACATTTTTTCTCTTATATTTTGATATTTGTAAAATTTAAATCAGAACATTACCAAACTTAAAATTAAAAGATCTGAAAATATCTACAATAATTTAGATTAACCCCACTTTTTTAATGATAAATGTATAATATTAAAATTATGTATATGCACACTAACATTTTGGAATCGTAATTTGTGGGATGTTTTAAATTGTAAAATCTTAATTGTACTTAATGTGTAATTTGGTGAATAATTATTAAACTGTTTTTGTTTATAATTTTTAATAATAGGATTTTGGTACTATCATTATTCTGTATCTATCGTTTACTTGCTTCAATCTCTTGAAAAGTGATGGATCAAGTTCCACTATAATCAAATTACCCTCAGTTAAACTATTAGAACGACAAGCATTCATTTATGTCTTTGTTTAGTAAGAGATAACACTTCAAAAATTTAAATGGGAAACTATTAAACATTTTTATTTATAACATATATTACATTATTTTTTCTGAATGACTTAAGTAGTGAAGTATTCGATAGCAATGTGGTGATTCACCATGCAAGATATTAGTCCAAAAAATGATAGTTTCACAGAACTACAATGAAAATTAATAACTATTCAAGCAATTATTGATAAATGTCGTGCAAACATTTTGTTAATGCTAATTTAAAATAATTTTTGAATTAAAATGAACTAGAAATGACCTAAAACAAATTGTTTTGAAAATTTGCTAAGTTACCATTTGAAATAGCTTAATATTTTTGTCATTTATCAAATCAGCAAGTGAATCCAGCAATCCTTCCTGGTATAGAACAATAGTTTGAATACACAGATAGTATATTTAATTTAAATCACACCTCACTAATACAACATTAAAATTGGAATTTATATTATTTTATTCATTCATGCAAATGTACACTTTAATAATCAAATGACAAAAATATGCAAAACTAAACATGCCATTAATTCCAATTTTAAAGCTTGTATTAGTGAATGAATATGATTATATTTATTATCTATATATTCACAATACAGAAATAATATAACACACAACATGTCAATGTCTAAAACAAAGTAAGTATGAATTATTAACAGTCAATGTAGTATTAATAGTTGATTGCTATGGATTTACTATACTACAGTGAAAACATATTTGGATGTTAATATTTTATATCTCATTTATTCTGTTTTACACATTAATGAATATGATTTGTTATATACAAATTATTTACTGAGTTTAATTATTAATTTAATTTTTGAAATAGTAAAATTATATTACTGGCTATGAATCCAATTTGCTATTGTTAAAATATATCTTTCAATAATTTTACTGCATTAGAAGGTAAATTTAAGCTGATTAATGTGCGTGTGTTTTAAAAAAAACTGAAGTTACAAAAAAGTTGAACTAAAAAAAAAAAAAAAAACCAACGACAACAGATTTCCCAGTAGAAAATCTTTTAACAGCAATATAGATACAAAAATTATAACGTAATTAGGGATTTCACATTTGAGACTAATTACCGATTAGAATATATAATTATATTGATCCCCCCAGAACTGGATCCACATAAAGGAAAGTTTAAGCAATTGCCTAGAAGTGTTGAACAAATGGGTCTACTTGAAGTTCTATATATATATATATAATTATCATCAATAAATTAAAATCCAAAAAATAACTATGAACCTCATTAAAATCAATTCCACTATTGCGCACAAATGAGCACTACATCACATCACAATATTATCTATTGAAATGAATTTTAGGTAAATTTTTATATTGCAGATAAGTGTACAATTTAAAATAAAATAAACATGCCTATGCATATTTTTTTCTACAGCTTATTAATCATAGCCTGGCTGACCAATTTTTGAGACTAAGGCAAGCCTTAAAAACTATGTTAAAATTACTGCAAATGATTCCTGAGCAAGGCAATCGATGTAATAAAAATATACTAAATAAAAATATTAATATATTATAAGGGATAACTTTCAACACAATCATTCCGGCCAAGATTAGCCCACTTATTAAATCAAGTCCATCGTGAAATTTACACTAATAATGGGAATGTTATTTAATTATTATTAACATGCATACATATGTACAACACATATTTATTCACATTAGCAGTTAAGTAAAGAAGTCATAATACGTTATTATTTTTATAATGAATCATTTAGTACAACAAATAGTGTATACACTATTTGATAAGCTTCAATAGATTGTTATACACTCTAAACTGAATAATAGTGTGACGTAATTTGAAGTTAATTGATTTGGAGATGACTTGATGTCAAGTTAGGTAGCTGGGATGAAAGTAAAACAATGATTATTTTATTAATGAAATGTACTTAACAATGGGTAGCCATGTCGATCTAACTGGAAATGAAGATCTTAGTGGATCAAGAAACACAAACATGGACTGTTTAAGGGCAAAAATCTTTCTTCTTGACAATAATGCATCTGCTATCATGAACTAACAGCAATTGAGTTAAAATTTCAAACACAAAAATGGAGTCTTTTATTTGAATTACAGGAGTTTTCTTTAAATCAAGTACTGTATTATAAATTTTATCAAATTTAGCAGAAAGAGTTATGAAATGAAGGAGATGACTTGATGTCAAGTTAGGTAGCTGGGATGAAAATAAAACAATGATTATTTTATTAATGAAATGTACTTAACAATGGGTAGCCATGTCGATCTAACTGGAAATGAAGATCTTAGTGGATCAAGAAACATAAACATGGACTGTTTAAGGGCAAAAATCTTTCTTCTTGACAATAATGCATCTGCTATCATGAACTAACAGCAATTGAGTTAAAATTTCAAACACAAAAATGGAGTCTTTTATTTGAATTACAGGAGTTTTCTTTAAATCAAGTACTGTATTATAAATTTTATCAAATTTAGCAGAAAGAGTTACGAAATGAAAATTAAGAATAATTTATAGATTTTCATAATAACTAGATTATTTTCTGATATTTTTAAATCTTGTCAGAAAAATGTGTGATCAATCCTTTGCTAAAGAAAATGATTTGGTGAGCTAAACTGCTTATTGGAAATTACTATGTCTAAATCTCATAAACTACTACTACTAGGATGATCCTATGAACTTTGTCTCAACTATCATTTTTGATCAAGAGATTAATATTGTAAATTTTGTTTGATTTTTCTTTTATCTGTTTTATTTTTATACTCTGATGGAGCACTACACAGTTTATGCTGTGAAAAATTTCATTTTTAGAGTTAGCAGAGAAGAGAAAAGGGGATGGTTAATTTAGTTATTTTCTTTTTTATAATTGTAAATAAAATCTAAGTCAGCTCATCGATTTTTTAGCTGTTTAACATCAGGTTATCTATGAATAGATTGAGGTAAGATTCCTATCTATTTTTATACAGATTAAATTACAACACTTGGTAGATTACAGAATTCATCTTATATGTTATATATTGTTGATTAACCACTGTTATACATTATTTTGGTGTGAATGACTAATCAACTAGTATAAATTCTTTTATTTTATCATATATGGATTCAAACTTAGATTGGGGGACTTAAATCAAATAGATTGCTTTTGCAGAAATAAATTGCAATATTATTATAAATAAGACGATAGATGTTTAATTTAGTAAGTCAGAATCGCAATTATTTTAAATCATTAATATTTATTTTTCTTGTATATTTCATGACTGTGTAAGTAATGAGTTTCATAAATGGATTTCTACCATAGAATAAAAGAGTATGGATCTATAGAATTATTAACTGATAGAATGGTAGAAATTCATATTTGACACACATATATATTATTTTATTATTATTGTTTAAATACTTTATTTTTAAATTCATATTATCTTTGTTAATAAATATTAAATAGTTTGCATTATTCCAGTGTTTGGTTTTTTTGAGTTGTCATAGCATCCAACAGTCCACTAATAATCATAATAGGCACAGACCTATTTCATTTTCATATAATAGTGTTATGGTAAATTAGGTGCTTTCAATGCTAGTTGTAACCTATACAGAGGTGTGGAAGTTGCTTTATGTATCTGATCATACCTATTAAGGTAGTCAAAGGCAATATTCTCCCTGGGCTTGAATATTAGGGCGTAACGGAATTGGAAAGGGGTGAGAGGTGAAATTGTACATGATACTAATTAATAGGTATAGAGCTAGTCAATTAAAAGTACATGCAATCATTGGTTAGGCAGATGCGACTTTTCCCCTTTCCCAACATGCAATCATTGGTTAGGCAGATGCGACTTTTCCCCTTTCCCAACCTGGTAAAACTCTATGGACTGTATTATTTAGAGCAGCCAATCATAGCACATTGAACCATAGTTTCCAGACTGTTACATCTGCATTATATCCTAGTCTCCAGGCTATTTTCCCATCCATTACATTTGGCATGCCACATGCTAGGCATGATCATTTACATTTGGTATTCAATATGTTAGGCATGAATATACTGTAGTTGCAAGGGAGATCCAGCCCTTGGACTGGTGTTTTTAAAAAAAAAACTTATTTTTTTTAAAAATTTTCTTGTGAACTTACATTTCATTTTATATTTCAGTCAACATAAACCCAATGAACTTATACATTATGGCAAACAACTAGCATTTTCATCCAAAAAAAATATAAATCCCATAAACTTGAACCAATTTTAAATAACTGTATCAAAAAAAAAAAAAAAACATATGCAAGGTATTGAATGCAAATTTGAAATATAGTGGATTAAAAAATAAACAGAGACCAATAATAAATAGTTGAGTAATTAATAAATGATACTAAAATAGAAAAATTAGGCATGTAAAAGGATGTAGGATAAAAATAGATTTTAAAAAAGAGAAAAAAGAAGGTAGAGATAAATGCAATAATTAGGAATGGCATGATACACTATGGCATGTGTCATATATAGTTTAATAAATAAATATTTTATACATAGTTTCCAAAAAGAAATATATTTAATGATAACCAGAAGTGATAAGCAATTAAATATTATGGATTCAAAACATTTTGAAGTAATAAAAAAATAATAGTGACAGTGAGATGGTAGATGATACTACCAGTAATGAGGAATAATCTACAATGATCCAAGTACCTAGGGAATCTATAATGGAAGTTAAACAATCTCCACAAATGCAAGAAGGGAGCCAACAGCTTCTCAAATTCAGGTGATCCCTACCAGTGAAATTACTTAAGTGCCTGAAATTGGAGCAACTCAGGCTATGCAAGAGTTCATAATCATCGAACAACTGGCTACCTTGGCAACCGAAGCTGATATAAATAGTATGGATGAAGCAGAAAGTCTTCAAAACACACAAGTTATGGGGACACAACAAATAGAAATGGACCAAAGGATTCAGTAATGAAAAGAGAAAGGATGAAGTAGAGAATATCCTAGAAATTGCAATCAAAAATCTTGATGTGACAAGTGATCCATGTTCAGAATCCTCTCCCACATCAAATAATATCTTAGGTAGAGAACTGTTTTCTCAAAACCAACATGGATACTCAAATATCAACTATACCCATCACTACCCAGCTAATAAACCCAAAAAGGTATTGGCAACACTGATAGAATATAACTTCAATTTGACAAATCAGTTTAGAAAGCTTAGACCACTCAGTAAACCTACATGTGAACAATGTAGAATCTAAATCAGATTGCAAATCTCAAGGGTTGAGAGAAAAGCAGATGGATGATACTCTCAAGTTTCAAATGAGACTAAGATCACAAGGCCTCAAGATTGACCATGAGTCAAATAATAAAGCCCTGAGAATCAAGAAAACCCCATACTTTGGAGATATCATGACAGAGTACATGAAAGAAGGAATGATGGTAAATGATTTGGACACATATTTGAAATCGTTGTGGCACATTCATGTTAGCCATCAAAATGAAGTTAAAATGTTCAGACATGACATTTATGAACATAATGGCAATATCAAAAATAGATTGTTGCTAGCTCAAATGGCTATCTCAAAAGAAAACTGCCACATTACAAGTGCCAGTTTTGGGGGCACTAAAGAAATTGGTGAATTCAATCATCATAAATGTGCATTATGGAAATTTAAGTCTCTCCATAATCGAGGAGATGATCAAAATATAGGAAGTTATAGGATGAGAATGGAGATGATCATGTTTCAGTCCTTTAAAGAGAAAGGTTTCCAGTTCCATAAGTTGTGCAACAACTATGCAACAATTATGAAGGACCCTTCACTTCATTAGGCACATAAATAACAGCACTTAAAAGAAAAAGCACATAATAGGGAAAGACTTCAAAGGTAGCAACTTGGGACACGTAAAGTGTATAATAATGTATGTATACATATGTATAAATAACTTATAATAGTATAAGAAAATGACATTAAATTACAGATAGGTATGTAGGTTCACTACTACTGATATATAATGAATTGGCCACTCAACCAAAGATGAGAATAGGCCGGCCAAGCAATATAAAATGCAATAAAAGCAACCATAAACAAAGAAATATGGATGAAAAGGTTCAAAAAGCATATCTTCGGTTAATAAGCAAGGCTAATGAGAGGAATAAGAATAAGACTGGAACTCCACATACCTTCAAAATAGGAGATAAAGTTTTTATAAAAATCCTTCATGCTAGTAAACAACTCGATAATAAATATAGTAAGTTTTACCATCTATATGAAGGACCTTATACTATACTTAAACAATCGAGTGCTAATGCATTTTGGTTAAATATGGAAGAAGTTCAGGGGCACATATAATGCCTGAATTATGAAACCAATTGTCATACTCAACTGATATGTCAAAAAAAAAAAGACAAATGATGATAGTAAAAAAATGTAGGTATAATAAGGTTAGGTTGAGAACTATGATGAGAGTATTCCCTAATAGATGCCAGAGCAGATATTAGGATACTTTGGGCCACTTTATTTAGAGAGTTAGTCCACACCAAATGATGGACACTCTTAATTTTCTGTTAGACCTCAAAAAATCCAATAAGACTCAATAGGAGCAGGATAGAGGCTAACAAGTAAAAAAAAGTGCTATCTGAAACAGAAACACATTTATTTAATGTGCTCAAAACATAGCCATCAATAGTTTAAAAAACAACCTATGTTTGAACCCCACCTTGAACAATGTTTTATAGGACTGAGTGAAGAATAATAGAAAGCAATTTGCACAGTTGAGTTTATGAATCAATAGAAATAGGTTTCACTATGCTTCTTATATATATATAAAGCCATCAAACTTTAAATGCAAAACCCATGATAAGTGTTAAAATTTTCATTACAAATTAAAACTTTAACCCTGGAAGGAGAAGGGGGTTGTAAGGGATAGCTTACAACACTATCATTCCTGCCAAGATTAGCCCACTTATTAAATCAAGTCCATTGTGAAATTTACACTAATAATAGGAAAGTTATTTAATTATTATTGACACACATATGTTTATTTACATTAGCAGTTAAATAAAAAAGTCATAAGTTATTATTTTTATAATGAATCATTTATTTTAACAAATATTATAGGAAACGATATTATATATATATATACACTATTTGATAAGCTTTAATAGATTGTTATACATTCTAAACTGAACAATAGTGTGACGTAATTTGAAGTTAATTGATATGGAGATGACTTGATGTCAATTTAGGTAGCTGGGAAACAAAGTATGAAAGTAAAACTATGATTGATTATTTTATTTTTTTATTAATGAAATGCACTTAACAATGGGCAGCCACATCAATCTAACTGGAAATAAAGATTTTAGTGGATTGAGAGACATAAGCACAGACTGTTTAAAGGCAAAATCTTTTTTCTTCTTGACAATAATGCATCTGCTATCATGAACTAACAACAATTGAGTTAAAATTTCAAACACAAAAATGGAGTCTTTTATTTGTAGTTACAGGAGTTTTCTTTAAATCAAGTATTGTATTATAAATTTTATCAAATTTAGCAGAGAGTTATGAAATGAAAA
Source organism: Epiperipatus broadwayi (assembly GCA_028023455.1). Classification (NCBI taxonomy): domain Eukaryota; kingdom Metazoa; phylum Onychophora; class Udeonychophora; order Euonychophora; family Peripatidae; genus Epiperipatus; species Epiperipatus broadwayi. The sequence continues at coordinate 44,181 of JAQFVV010007414.1, read as the reverse complement.
TTAAGAACAATTTATAGATTTTCATAATAACTAGATTATTTTCTGATATTTTTAAATCTTGTCAGAAAAACTGTGTAATCAATCCTTTGCTAAAGAAAATGATTTGGTGAGCTAAACTGTTTATTGGAAATTACTATGCCTAAATCTCATAAATTACTACTACTAGGATGATCCTATAAACTTTGTCTCAACTATCATTTTTGATCAAGAGATTAATATTGTAAATTTTGTTTGATTTTTCTTTTATCTGTGTTTTATTTTTATACTCTGATGGAGCATTTCACAGTTTATGCTGTGAAAAATTTAATTTTTAGAGTTAGCAGAGAAGAGAAAAGGGGATGGTTAATTTAGTTATTTTCTTTTTTATAATTGTAAATAAAATCTAAGTCAGCTCATCGATTTTTTAGCTGTTTAACATCAGGTTATCTATGAATAGATTGAGGTAAGATTCCTATCTATTTTTACACAGATTAAATTACAACACTTGGTAGATTACAGAATTCATCTTATATGTTATATATTGTTGATTAACCACTGTTATACATTATTTTGGTGTGAATGACTAATCAACTAGTATAAATTCTTTTATTTTATCATATATGTATTCAAACTTAGATTGGGGGGACTTAAATAAAATGGATTGCTTTTGCAGGAATAAATTGCAAGATTATTATAAATAAGACAATAGATGTTTAATTTAGTAAGTCAGAATCACAATTATTTTAAATCATTAATATTTATTTTTCTTGAATATTTCATGACTGTGTAAGTAATGAGTTTCATAAATGGATTTCTACCATAGAATAAAAGAATATGGATCTATAGAATGATTAACTGATAGAATGGTAGAGATTCATATTTGACACATGGGTATATATTATTTTATTATTATTGTTTAAATACTTTATTTCTAAATTCATATTATCTTTGTTAATAAATATTAAATAGTTTGCATTATTCCAGTGTTTGGTTTTTTTGAGTTGTCATAGCATCCAACAGTCCACTAATAATCGTAATATGCACAGATCTATTTCATTTTCGTATAATAGTGTTATGGTAAATTAGGTGGCTTTCAATGCTAGTTGTAACCTATACAGAGGTGTGGAAGTTGCTTTATGTATCTGATCATACCTGTTAAGGTAGTCAAAGGCAATATTCTCCCTGGGCTCGAATATTAGGGCATAACGGAATTGGAAAGGGGTGAGAAGTGGATGAACTAACCTAAATTGTACATGATATTAATAAATAAGTATAAAGCTGGTCAATTAAAAGTACATGCAATAATTGGTTAGGCATTTCACCATCATCAGCATCCTACCCAAAGATCCAAAGTCCAACCATAGTTAGATGTGACTTTTCCCCTTTCCCAACCTGGTAGAACTCTATAGACTGTGTTATCTGGGGCAATCAATCATGGCGCATTGAACCATAGTTTTCAAACTGTTACATCTGCATTATATCTTAGTCTCCAGGCTATTTTCCTGTCTGTTACAATATATATTTTCAAATATAATGTCTTATCTTAATGTCTACTTCAATTTGGCACCTGAGACAGTTATCTCACTTGTGAAATAATTTGTTTATTAATAATAGTGCAACTAGAGATTTAATGGCAGGAGAATGCAACTAAAGAAATGAAGAAATATGGAATGCTGTTTGGATAAAATGCAATAATTCTAAGATGCTTCATCACTCTATTCCTATTGTTATTGTTTTTGCATTGCATTGTTTGAGTAAGTTTGCACATTTAGTTTAAGTCATTAATTTCGTATTAAAATAAAAAAAATATTTTATTCATAACCAAAAAATTATATGTATATTTTCTGCTTAGGAATATAAATGAAGCAAATCTAGTTCTAAAACAATAAAATGTCAAAATAAAATAAAAATGTCAAACATTTCAAGAACAAATCTTTTGAATATCAAAAACATTTAAGACGCTAATTTTAAAATATTAATATATATTACTTAAATTAATTGCAAGATTTATCCCAACAAAAAATAAATCAACAAAGTTTAAAATTATATCACTATCCATAACAATTTTAATGTAAACAAACTTATTAATCAAAACGATATTTTTAATTACCTGCAATATTAAAAAATAAATAAAACTTCTGAATTTAGTATGCTTAGTCATGTGATTTAAAATTAAATTACTTGAAAATATATATAGAATAAAAAATTCATATAAAATATATAATAATAGAAATTTTCAAAATTTATAAAAAAGTAAAAAAATAAAATTTTTGCAAACAATTAATAAGAGAGAGTTCAGTCAACAACAACAACAACAAAAATACATCCAGAAATAACTATAAACATTGTTAATAAATACATTGAAAGTGAGATTCTGACATATATAGTAGAATTTTAATTATTCCTTATGAATATTTAGCAGTTGCTTTCACTATTGCTAACGCAATTCAATTTTGCTCCACAGCTTCTGGTTTTACGGAGCTTGACATCACCACGGCGAATCTCTTCTAATAAACGGTCAACAATACAACCTTCATTATCTTCTTTTGTCTGGAAAGATTTACCTGTAAAATAAAATTACTTCAGAATACGTATTTTTTTTAAAAAAACTCCTTAATATATATATGTATCAACAATAAATTTTAGATCAAATATACAATAAATTGCACTTCATAATTAAGAAAATTTTTCATTTTAGATTCTTAATTTTAATTAATTTTAAATGATGAACATGATCCAATTAATTTGTAATTGCTCATAATAATCTCTGATTATTTAATAAAACATTTGAAAACATATCAGAGATTAATTTTTAATCATTTCCTAATTAATGGAGAAATTTAAAAAAGTTATTATTATTTATTAATATATACTTAAATGTATTTATTAAAATATCAATTCATTGTTTAAATAAAACATAAATTAATCTTTAATACCCTTTATAGATATTCAGAGTCATATTATCAATAAGAGCAAGATGTGCCATATACAATTTTAAAAATAAACTATTGAAAAAAAAAATACATGTATTTTTATTAATATTTGTATGCCTAGCAGTGTGTGTGTATGTGGTTCAAATACTCAAGAGAATATTGTTTCTATTTATATCACCCTCTAAAAATCTTATGTAACATCCTTATATGAAATTGTTTCAGGGCCTCTGCTTTATAACAATTATGGATCTATATCTTATTTCCTTGCAATAAAGTGGACAGAATAACAACCATATACTTCATTAATTTAATTGAGGTAGATTATTCACGTTTTACTTAAGAACTGGTTTTATTCAGAAATTGGAACTAAATTGCAGAGATTGTTTAAAGTGTAAAAATATAAAATGAAGAAATGCAAAGATTCTAATGAATGTTCAATATTGAAGGAGAAAAAGCAAATTTTTTATTTACTCATTTTCCTAAATACTTAAATTATTTTACAAGTTAGATTACTTGTTATAAAATTATGATTTGTTTAGAATACACATTCACATGCATGTACAAATACATATAAAAGTGTGCAATTATAAATATTATACATTCTTAAAAAAATCTTCAAATAGAGCAAGAATGTCCTGCATAATGTTAACTGGAAGAATGAACATAGAATTATAATCATGTAATGATATCCATAATTCAGTTCAACTTCAAGCTGCTTGTTTACAATTTCTTAGCAATGAGTTAAAAAGGTGATTCCATATTTCCTAGCTTGTCTGTGATTATATAAAAAAGAGCATATATTTAAACAATCATAAAATTTAAATTAACTGAAATTTTATTAAAAACTCCAATTTAAATTATATAGTTAATTTAAATAATTACTTCTTTAGATATCTTGTAAAACATAATAATTCAACATATATAAAAAATATCCATGCATAGTTCTAATTGAAGAAATGTACAAAGAATTATAAGCACCTGGTGTTACTCATAATTCCCAGTTTAATATTAACAATAAAAATAATAAATATAACAGTAATTAACTATTATATACAGTCTTTCAATGTGCAGAAGTACTTTTGGTTAATTCCTTAACTCTCCTCAACTGTTGTTAAATTCAAAAAATATAACAAAAGCAAATGGCATCTGTTATGGTTTTTGAATTTAATGGCAGTTGAGGAGGTTAAGGAATTAACCAAAAGTACTTTTGTGGATTGAAAGACTGTATATAATAGTTAAATATCATTATATTTATTATTTTTATTATATATATATATTAATCTTATAATTGAATATTTATAGATACAGTAATTAGATATATGTAAAGTATAACTTTAAAATTTTTTATCCACTTAGGAGCGCTTTTGACTATCCTCATAGTCTTTGTCAACTAACACTTTGAAAGGTTAACTTTCCCAAAATTCCATGAACTTAATGTTTGCTGCCTGTCTGTTAATTAAGTCTTGTTTGTATTTGTACATTCCATGATCTTAACGTTTGCTGCCTGTCTGTTAATTAAGATAGGCAGCAAATGTTAAGATCACAGAATTGTGTGAAGTGTTAGTTGACAAAGACTATGAAGATAGTCAAAAGCATTCCTAAGTGGATAAAATTTTTTAAAGTTATATTTTGCATATATCTAATTATTGTATTTATAAATATTCAATTATAAGATTATGTATATTGATTTGAAAAAATACAGACATCGAATTATAATATTATTACATATTTATATTAAAGAACGTTGAGTTGTTAGCACATTTACCTGTCATATTCACAAACTAGTGTTTAAATGTAATTGGAAGTTAGAAATGTTTTTTCAAATAACTGAAAATTTTTAAGCAAGCTAGAATTATTTTTTTTTTTAGATATTCAATTCACATTAATACAGCCTTCTGATTACTGGTCCAAAAAGAAGCATTTAGTCATAGTTAGCATGAGGATAAAATAAGGTAAATCATCAATTATGGTAGTTGAAGAGTAATGTCTTTTATTTGTTAGTCTTTGGGTCCATGCTGGGAAAGTATATGCCCTATAATGTACTATTTAAGAGTTTTTACCTTACATGATGTATGCATATTACTTTTGCCCTATATAATCATTCTCTTCCTTTTTATAAGCATATTTTTCTGAAGATGCTATTAATAATTTATGTAATACCTTTTTTAAAAACAAGTTTAGATTCTTCTTTTTGTTTTTTCATCCTTTCAGCTTTTTCTTCCTGAACTTTTCTTTGTTGATTTTCCTTAAAAAAAAAAAAAGTACTATAAAAATAAAATCATTGAATTAAACTTGAAAATTTAACAAAACAAATCAAAAATTTAAATTCAGTAGATTTTTTTTGAAATTTTATTTTGTAAACTGAGCATTAAATAATTGAATGGTTTGTTTCTCAGGAGATCACATGACATCCAAACACTGTATATACCAGAATTCTATGGACTTTTATTTTTGGATCTACCACTTTATCCCTGCACTAAATTATGCATGATAATAAATGTTTTGTGAACACTTATTTCTGTAAATAAATTTAAGATTATCCTAAACAATGAAACTTATAATGGATTTTAAGTTTAAATCTTTTTTATGAAACAACAAGTAATTTCATTTTTTCTCCCACTTTTAAGATATTATATATTTGATAACGAATTTAATGATATTATTTGTATTAAAAAATATTTGGAATTTATTGCAATCTAAAGCTGTATAGTAAAAAAAAAAAGAACATATTATGTTAGTTATTATTGCATGTACATAAAAACTTCTAATCATATATTTTAGCGGATTTGGGCAAAAATTAAAACATTTTTCACAAGCATAATATGGAAACCACTATAATATCACATGATCATAATTTCTTATGCATACCCAATCTTAATGCAGTAATAACTTTCTCCATACAATATTGCCACCTAGATCAGCAAGTCATAGGCTCTTCACTAATAAAAACTCTAAACTAGAGGCTAGTCTGGGATATTGAATGAGTAGGCAGTATATAGGAATTTTGATGCACTAACTTTTAACATCCATTGATAACTATGGCTTGCACTAGGTGGCAATATTGTATGAAAGCAGAGCGCTTTCAAGAAACTGTACTTCTCATAATCATAGCATGATGTTAAGCGTAAGGTAAAGGAGGCTTACTTTATAGCAGAAGACTCCTTCACCATTAATCGTAAAGAAGCATGTTTTGCTATATCAAAAAGATGGTCCAATTGACTCATTTGCATAGAGTTTGCATATTATACTGATAGAATGATTTCAATGAACAAGTCAGAACTGGCTATGATTATGAGTAGTACAGTTTCTCGAAAGCGCTCAGCCATTTTAATTGACTAATTGATATTAATTATACAGCTTTACGTTATAAATGTGATAGCACTATTTAATATTATCATAATAATAATTATATTTTTATTTGAAGTACTCAAAATATTTCAATGTCACGTTTTTATAACAATTATTGATTATTATTATTAATAATAATATTATTATTTTATAAATAGGTAAGATGCCTCATTGTGTAAGCTGCAATTTTTAATTTTGCTAAAAATGATGTTTTTAATCAAGTTTAATGATTTCATGTAGTTTCAAAGTGATGACAAAAATATAAACAGTGACAAAAAAAAAAATAATAATTTTTCAAGTAAATTATGTTGAATACAATAAAATGAATAAATAATCAAGTGATTAACACCTTATTACCAGGAAATGAACTTTGAAAACAAACAATGAATTCTAAATGTAAAGTTATACCAGAATAAAAAGAAAAATTAGGTTGCATATGGGTTTCCCTGTGTAAAACCATTGAACACTTAATTGTAACAGTGATAAGATGATCAGATAGCATGGTTTAACCAGCAACGGTTATAACATAGTTTTATAACAAATATGCTACAATTAATATCTGATATTGCTCCTAAGAAAATTATTATTTAATGATATAATTAAAATTCCAAATTTGATTTTTTTAAATAAGCATTATTTACAGTAAATATCATAATATTTGTATAATTTTTTAAAAAAAAATGTAACCATAAAATCACAAAAATTGATAAATAAAATTACTTTTGTTTAAAATAATTTTTAACTGGAATCGGTTAATTGATTTCTTCCGATTGATTTTTATTATTGTAAGCATTATTTTAAAAAAGTGAAAAATATATAACCATAGATAGCAAAAATAGGAGGAATAAAATTACATTCATTTAGAATAAACTGAAACAGCTTCTCTCTGGGATTGGGTGCTTTATTAAAGGAAAAGAATAATCAATTATTATAATAAATAAATTTTTATTTTTATTATTATAAGCATTATTTACAATAAGTGTTATAAATAATATTTTATAAAGCGCGGACGGTATTGCAAATTAAATTGAGAGAGTGCAAATTTCTCAAGCGCTTGTGACTATTAGTAACCAATCAGATCTTAACCACTGGGACAGGGAATTTAATAAGAAAAGAGTGGATTCCACTCTCTTCTTTACTTGTCTTTCTATATATCCAAGCCAGTCCAAAGTACTCATATCTGAGAGCGTGAATCTTAAATATCATCACACTTAATTGACTGAGTTCAAATTATAAACATACAACGTGAAATCTTTCGATTTACTACGCAGTAGTTTTTCGATGTTTTCAATACCGTCTGCGCTTTATAAAATATTATTTACATATATTGCTGCAAAGTTATAACATTGAAAAACTACTGCATAGTAAATCGAAAGATTTCACGCTGTATGTTTATAATTTGAACTCAGTCAATTAAGTGTGAAGATATTTAAGATTCACGCTCTCAGATATGAGTACTTTGGACTGGCTTGGATATATAGAAAAACAAGTAAAGAAGAGAGTGGAATCCACTCTTTTCTTACTAAATTCCCTGTCCCAGTGCTTAAGATCTGATTAGTTACTAATAGTCACAAGTGCTTGAGAAATTTGCACTCTCTGAATTTAATTTTCAATAAGTATTATAATATTTGTATAAAAAATTAGAAAAAAAAACGCCCATAGATTGCAAAAAATGAAGAAAGAAAATTACTTAATGTTTAGATTGTAAGCAGTAAACGTCCCACAAAAGTGGTGTAAAATTTACACTATGTGAGCTAAATTCAAACTAATTTGATTTTTTTATGCAGATATACTTAGGAAGCTACCTGTTTAATTAACACACAAAATAGATTTAAAATCAAAATTTATAAAATAAATAATAAAGATAATATACTATTAAGAGTTTATAATTATATTCTAATGAATTTGAAAGCTCAAGTAAGGAAAAGAATGTAATCAATATGTAAGAGGAGAAGGACATTTATTACAATGGTGAGCAGGCTTTAATAACAAAACAGCATAAAAAGTTCTAACATGTAAGGACAAAAAGTTATGAAGTAAATAAATAGTTAAGCCAAGAAAATGAAATAAATGAGACTAAAGTATTATCAATAAAAAAAAAAACTATAGGCAGTAGAAAAAACATTGTTATAAGAATTATTGGCTTGCCAAGAAATCAGAAAATAATAATTAGTAATAAGTTTATTTCAATATAACAGTTAATGAAAAAGTATTGTCAATCAAAAGATAAATTAACTGTGTACAGATGAAAAATATTTTATTATGCAAACTTGAAATCAAGAGACTGATTGCAAGAAAAAAATAATTGTGGAGATAGATATTGTGAGAAGATGAATAAAATTTTAAAATGCTAAATAATGAATAAAAATAAAGACAAAATTTTGAGAGGAAATAGTAATTTAATATGGCTATGTATAAAAATGAATAACATAATATGAAAAACATTATAAAATAAGATTTCATTCACTGGCTATGTTAAACCAATTAATCAAAAGATAAATCTGATCCCAAAGAACATCCATACACCACTGTCATAATCCTGATTACTCTTACGTTTACTATAATAGATCTAGAACTAAATTTAATGTAAGACTAAAGCAGCATATATAGGGAAAAATAGATAACTATAGTATCATCAATATTTTTTGAACATGAAAGAATATTTGGTCATGTTTTTAATCCTAAAAAAATACAGATGGTCTAAACTAAACATAGTGACAAGAAAAAAAAAAGAATCCTGATTAATTAGCAATGAATTTTCAATGATGAACAGAAAATCTACTAGTATTCAGTTGAGTATACTTTGAATGATATATACTTAAAAGTATAATTTTGTATTTCCATTTATTGTTGTTCGAATATAACATTTTTTTTAAAGGAATAAAATTTCTATCTGTGACAAAGTTATATAGCACTACAAATACATTAAGCTTGTATTTAGTATTTTTAATGTTTTCTCTGAAAATATGGTATTTGTACCACCTTTAAATATGGAAGACAAAATGAAAAAGAAAAATTTTTTAGAAAAAAAAAAAAAAAGAATAATTAAAATAGATTTTGGACATCAGACAAATTTTAAAAATGTCCTAGATGGAATTACAGTTATAATAGTATAATATTGAATGTGTTTAAAATTATATATATATATAATGAAAAATATGAAGGGTTTTCCAAGATTAATCTAGTTTCTCCAATCCATTGCTTTTTCCATCATTCCAACAAACTTCTAATTCTCATCCATTCATTTATCTAGATCTCTTGAGATTAGGTTTGCTGATTTATGCTGTTCACCTATTGCCATCATTTCTAGCAACATGTCAAATCCAAATCCACTTCAGTCTCTTAATTCTTCTAAGTGATGTTGCAATACTATTTGATTTCTCATCCCTACATTTGTCCATTGATCCTTCTTTCTTGATCTCAATTGCATTTCTCATCAGTATAGTTTGTGGTTTCTATATTATTCTTTACTTAAGATCCAAAACCAAATATCTGATTTGAAATTAAAAAATTCTCATTTAATCCACATATTAGCAAAAGTATACCAACTAGTATTAAATATAAAATATTATTTTTAAAATTCTTTAAAATATTAGTTCTTGATTTTGATTACAATATTTTTTCTTCACATAACTGACACTTAACTCAAAAAGAGTTATTTGTTTAAATTATTTTATAACTTATATTATTGAGCAGTTCTGGTCAAAGTGAGAAAGAAATAACAATCTCTTCCTCCCCCCTTCCCTATATACACTTCATAAAAAAAGTTAAATTAACAAATCAAACCATTTTTCTTGATATGTTTTTGTCATTTATTATATTTAAAATCATTTTATTCTTAAAAAAGAGCTTGTTTAACTTCCCTGTTATCAAATAAATTTGGTCATTTTGTTATTTTAAATATATATCAATTGCACTGAACTGCTATAGTGTCGGTAAAATAAAGCTAAATACTATAATACTGTAATCTAATGGAGAGGTGATCATGGTCAGAATGTCAGTTATAATTGAGGGAGAAAGAATAAATAAGCAAATTGTTGAAAAACTGTCAATAAACAAATATTAAAAGAATGCACTTATTTTAATAATAACACATAAATAATATCAACAAAATTATTTTAAACATAGCAGACAAAATAGTATTATCCCCAAATTAGCAAAAATAACGATGACACAATGATTTTATCACTTTAAAAAATATACTATCAATTATTATCAACAATAATAAAATCGATGAGAGCTCCTAGTAGACATGGAGATAGCATTCTACCATTTTATAAAACTGTCAGCATAAAAAAATATGGCCACAGTTTATGATTATTTTCTTTCATGTAATTTGAACTACTGTAATATTTTGTCATTGATATGAGTACGATTAGCTGTCATCTATATCATCTTCTATGATCATCATCATAGTAGTAAGGCAATTTAAAAAAAAAGAAAAACAAACTAGAATAAAAAAAAAGGCATACAGACCCTCTTTACAAAGAATTGTTAGAGAAGGGATAATTAAACTAAGTAAGATTTCAATAAGGAAGACAATAAAGAAAACAAAAAGCATATAGACCCTCTTTATAAAGAATTGTTAGAGAAGAAATAGTTAAACTAAATAAGATTTCAATATAAGATGAGAGGTGAAATCAATAAATGAAATAGATTTTTCTTAGCACTTCTAGTTTACCTGATCTGTATTCATAGTTAGTTCACAAAAAGACTATTATTGCTGAAATTATCCTCACCCATCTATTATTATACAATCTTATTTCTTAAAATAGGCAAAACTCTCCATATAATAGTGCCACCCAGTGCCAGCCAGAGTAATCAATGAATGCCAGAAGACTTGTGCATAAAATCCCCATCTAGTGCCTACTTATCTAATTTCCCCAGACTAGTTTGTATGGAGAGTTTTGACTGTTTTAATAACAGTTAAGTGCAAACATGAGAAGTGGTGATCATGTGATTTTATTTTTTGTTAAAATAATTATATATAGTCTTATTTTTATAATAATGGTAGAATAATTTTAAAATAATGATATTTTAAAAGTTAAAATATAGTTATTTACATCTCAAAAATTAACTGTAATTGTTAACTTTTATTAATTTGTTTACATGCTTGTGTGTATTTTTAAAAATATTTGCACTGATTTTCATAACAAATATTTTTAATATATTATATATATTATAATCAAAATATTTATATTTTAGAATGGATGCTTATCTTATCTTGGGTGAAATTTTTCTGGTAATAATTTTGCTTAGATATTTTATTCTTAAAGGAAATAAAATTGATTGAAAAAACAATGTGAAATAATTTTTTTCATACCTTCTGTGCCTGAACAACATTATCACAGAAGCTGCTGAATAAACCAAGACATTCCTCCACTTTGAATTTATGCTCATCTTCACAAAAATGCTGGGCTAATCGGATAAGAAGACTTCGAATGTCAGCCATACCTGTTTCTAATTCTTTACATTTTGCATCAGCCATCTGCAATAATATATATTATGTAAATTCATTATTTGATAGCATTCACAAGTTTAAAAATGCAAAAAATCTCAGAATTTATCAATTAAAATATCAATCAAGTTAAAATGTTTAGAAATAAATTTTTTGATTAAAAAAATTCATTCTTTCTAGTTAAATGTTTTAGATATTTCTCTTTATATATATATGAAAAAAGGAAAAGGTAAAAGAGAGTGCCATCTTTCATTAATAGGCACTATCTTATCCTATGGTTAAAGATCATTTCAATTACCTATACAACTACAAAACAATTAATCTCAACACATTACATAAAATATTTAGCATTATAAATAATAGACATTACTTAAACTTATCATTTGATATTGTCAACAAGATCTAAAAATGAAAGAAATCTCACAATTGTATTTGTTGTTGAATGTATTTGGAATATTTAAATAAAGTTAAATTTTTCTAAAGACATTCAATACTCATATTAGATGATGGAAATAGTCCAAACAATAAATACAACTAAAACACCATCATCACAACCTCCAGAGAAATCTCACAATTATCTATTCAAAATATCAGCCAAGTTAAAACGTTTAGAAATAAATTTTTTGATTCATTTAAAAAGTATTCATTTATCTTAACCTAAATGATTTTAGATGTTTCTCTGTACATATGAAAAGAGGAAAAGGTAAAAAAGTGTGTGCATTCATTTATTAGGCTGCATGGCGAGAGGGTTTTTAATAGGCATTGTCTTAACACTATGGTTAGATGGTATTTCATTTATCTAAATACTGTAGTTACATAAGAGTTAATCTCGACACAATATATATATAAAACTTGTTTTGTTTTTCATAAATGTACTTTTGAAGGTTTTTGCAATGATATATATTGCAGAGGTTTTTACTATGTGGTGAAACTGAACTGATTTCAGACCCATATAGCTATCTGTTTTGTTAGGCTGGATTTGAAGACTTTACGTGTCTAAAAAAATCATGCTTGAAAACTGATAAAAACATGTTTCATAAATGCTGTTAGAGTTAGTGTTTAGATCTAGTTTCTAGTCCCTACCCTTCACTGATGATAGCCAAATTAGCTTGAAATCAGCTGATATGAAGGTAGAGACAACGAAAGAGATATTGAATTCTATCTCTCTTGATGTTTATGTAAACAAATGCTTGTGATGTGATGTATTGTGGCTTCTCCTTAAAACAAAGTCAAGAATATCTCAGCAATTATGCCCAGATAAACCTGTTAGCCACTTTATTTTCCATTCCCACTCTAAATTTCCCATATTCTGCTCCATCCTATTTCCACAACATAATCTTTGTCAATTCTATAACCTTTATATCTAAATCCCCTTTATCTTTTCCCAAACCCAGCATAAAAACCAATAATTCACTTTCTGTATAATCACTTTTTTCATATTTATTCTTCCATAACTTCATTATATGTACCCTTTCTGTTTTCAAGCATTTACATTCAATTAACAAATGCCTAATATTTTCTATTCCTTCTTTACATAATTTACAAAATAAATCACCCATTTTTTCCCATTTACATGTATATTCTCTTGTAGGTAAAGATCCCATTCGAGCCTTAAATAATAAACTACTTTCCTTACTATTATCATATATTAACTCACACCTAATATTCTGTTTATTTCTATATATATTTAAACTCTTTTTACTCTCCATACTATTTCTCCATCTCTCTAACTCCCTATTCTTTATTAATAAATCTATTCTTTTATCCCATTCCTTACTACTACAACACTCAACAATTCTCTTAATACAATCATCCTATCTTTTATGCAAATATACTGATATTTCATTACTCCATAATCATAAACATTAAAATTCTCTCAATCCTCTATTTATTGACAAGTGCATTCCTACAAGAAATTATATTATGGTTTATCCTATAATATATATATATCTTAGTAAATTATAAAAAGATCCAGATATAAATGATATAAGGTCAGTCCTTTAAAAAATATTTAACTATATTAGCAAATACTTCTTGTTCCTTATTAAATTAATAAATATAAATTGCAATACAAGATGTATATATAAGATAAATGTATTTTTTATATATAAAAATATAACTAACAACTTCCTTGAATAGCTATGACTTGGAAGAATTTAATTCCTCTTTTATGTAACTAAATATCTGTGTACACTATTCATATCAGTGTTTCCAAAAATCATAAACAATCTAGGTTTTAAATTAAATTATTTTTTAGAAATTAAAAATGGCCTTGAAGGTGGCTTTGATTTGCTTTTCATAACCAAGATATTTGGATCTCTTAAATCCAAAGTTATAGTAAGATTTTTGTATTCATTCTGATACAACCAAGAACATTTACATAATAACTAGGACCATACTTATGCACAGACCTTTTTTTATATACCAGCCTACGGCTCAAAGTTAAATATGACAAAAAAAAAATTATGATCATGTAAATTTTCTTCTGGCTGAAAACATTTCAACTTAATAAGAGTATTGCGATGCAAAGCACTGAAATTTCTTTTTCAGAGTCAGGAATTTCACAGCCACTATACCCAGAGAAACCTGTTAGCCACTTTGCCTTCCCTTTCCATTCACCATCCTAAGTTTTTCCCATATTCTTCTCTATCCTGCTCCATCCCATATCTACAACATAGTCTTTGTTAATTCCATGGCCTTTATATCTAAATCCCAATTATCTTTTCCGAAACACAGCATAAAACCCAAGAAACCATTTTCTGTATAATCACATTGTTTATATGTATTCTTCCACAATTTCATTATTTGTACCCTTTCTGCTTGCAGGCATTTACACTCAATTAATAGATGCCTAATATTTTATATGCCTTCCTTACACAACTTGCAAACTAAATCACCCACATTTCCCCACTTATGTGTATATTCCCTTGTTGCTAAAGATCCTATTCGAGCCTTAAACAGTAAACTATTTTCTTTGTTTTTATCAAAAATTAACATGCACCCAATATTCTATTTACTTCTATATATATTAAAACTCTTTTTACTCTCCATTATAATTCTCCATCTCTCCAACTCCCTATTTGTTATTAATGTATCTAGTCTTCTACCTCATTCCTTGCCACTATAACACTTAACAATTCTCCTAACACAATCACCCCACCTTTTGTATAAGTATACTGACATAAATTCTTTATCCAAATCTTCTGAATACTGTACTACCTTTCTCACCAATCTTATTGCTTGCCCTTTACTCATAATCCAATTAAATCTTATTTTGGCTATTCTCTTATCCATAAACTGCAATCTACCGAACATTTTCATTTTGCTTTTTGCATTTCTCATATAAAAACTTGACCATCCCATTTCTCCTTGAATTGCCTCCTTTTCCATCCACACAATTGCATTTAATGCATATTTTCCTACTTCTCTTTGTACTTTTTCTAAGTAATCTAACACCACTTTACTAATACATAACACATGATTACCTGCTACTGCCATTCCCTTCCATACAATTCTGGCTACATCATATTTATTATATGAAAACACTGTTAATTTCTTTATAAGTCCATTTCTTTTCTTTGCTTCATTTATTAATTTTGTCTCCCATTCATCCAAGCAATTTGTCTGATTACTTAAGATGATTATCAAATAGTTATACCTATTCACCACTCTTACCTTTATATCTCACAATAAAAATTATTTGTCTTCTCTTTCCCCAGTATTAATTATAATTACTTTTGATTGTTCACTAAATTTAATTCCCATCTCTTTACCCACCCCTGTGCATGTCTTTAGCATATCTTCCATATCTTGGCCCAAAAAGACATGATCGACAAATAAAAGAGCTGATAATTTATATATTTCCTTGTCACCTATTAGCAGTATCCCTAGCCTCTTCCCAGTCTTTCTATTGCTCTTTCCATTTCTCTTAAATACAAAATAGGTGACATAGGGCATCCCTGCCTTAGTTCCACACTATTTTTAACTTAACTGATTCTATATTCCCTAATTGATACACATAGTAATTACTTTCATACAATCTCTTAATAAGATCCTCTAAAGTTCCATCCATTCCCATATTTACTAAACTTACCCATAATCTATTTTTATTTACTCAATCATATGCCTTCTTTATATCTATAAAAACCATATATAACTGTCTACCTATATTGTTATTCATATCTATAAGTTGTGTAACTACAAATAAGCTATTTCATATATACCTATCTGACTGAAAACCTCCTTGTATTTCTCCCACTATATTATTTTCTTACATTCATTTTGTGACTCTTCCAGCCACCCTATATGCTAAAACTTTATATAACAGTGATCGGACTATAATTGCGTAACTTTCTATGATCCTTACCCTTTGCTTTAAATAGCAGCCTTACTCTTATATTATTCCAACTATCTAAAATTTCTCTCTCCTGTACCATTTATTAAACATGATAATAGGTTTAATTTTTCCCTATGTCCTAAATTCATTACCATCTCTGCTGCCTATCCATCTAAATCTCTTGTCTTGCCACTTTTTAATTTCTTCCCTGACTCATTCAGTTCATTTTCTGTTAATATAATATTTCCATTACTATATGCTTTTATGTTTGATATCACTCTGTTCTTCACATTTAACATTGTTTCTATATCCATTACATACTTATTTAAGATTGCCTCAAATTCTTCTCTAGAGGCATACTTTATTCCCTCATCATCTAGTAATACTATTTCTCTCTCCCCTACAATCTTTCTTTTGAGGTATTTCCAAAAATTTTTACTCCCATCTTTTCCACTTTTATTAATATCCTCCAACAATTTACAATTTAATTTCATTCCTTCTCTATAATTATCT
Source organism: Epiperipatus broadwayi (assembly GCA_028023455.1). NCBI lineage: Eukaryota > Metazoa > Onychophora > Udeonychophora > Euonychophora > Peripatidae > Epiperipatus > Epiperipatus broadwayi. The sequence continues at coordinate 27,614 of JAQFVV010007414.1, read as the reverse complement.
ATTTTATAAAATACTTTTCCCATTTAACATTAACATCTTTTTCACTTTCCTTGTTTTTAATAGCACACTTATATTCCCTGCATGCTTTCCCCCTCTCTTTTACACTTTACTAACTCCTCTCCTTTTCTATTACTTTTATTATTCTGAACATTCTCACCTAAAACTCTATTGCCACTTTTTCTACTTCACTACACCAATTCAACTTTTATTTTATCTAACTTATTGTTATCATTCATTCTCCATCCACATCTTTCACTATCCTTTCTACTTTTATTACTATTTTCCATCACATTACTAACAATTTCTATTATAAAGAAATTATGATCATTACTACATACTCCCTCTTCATTATCAAACACTTTAATTTTCTGTACTTTATTCATTCCCTCTATTGTGTGAAATATATTATTTTTATACCACGTGTATTGTCCCTCATAAATATTTGATAAATTTCCAATGCTCAAATTCATTCTCTGAGAAAAATTCTTCAAAAGCTGTCCATTCGTATCTCCTATAACCATTATTCTCTTCCCCTATTCTTTTGAAACTCTGTATATCCTTAACTAGGCATTCATATATGCTACTTTTTACTCCATTATAGTTTGATTATCTCCAGTGGCTATATACACTATAGCCATCATCCATTCTTGTCTTCCTAACTTTATCTCAAACCACAAATGTTCTTGACATTTAACAGTATTTAAATATTTTTTTGACATAACTCCTATACCACCATCTCTTTTTTCTTTTTCTTTTCTATTTATATCATGCCATACCAAGTCTTCCAGTATATGGTCTTCTTCTCTTAGATGTGTTTTCACTATTGCTAGTACTTCAAGCTCTTCATTTTTAACTGCTTTGTTTAATACTAGCCACTTTTCTAATATTCTACCACCTTGCATATTCAAATATCAAATTTTGAAAATTTCTTTTTTCCTAACTACTCTTTTATAAATTCTTTTGGCCCTTTCTTCTCCATTACATTTATAAATAACTTGCTTTCCATTAATTTTACAGACCCATTCTCTCTCTACACCTACATTTATATCTAAATCAGCTACTCTTTATTTCTTACATCCTGTCCATTCTTCTTCTTTTTGATAACACTGCAATTTTCCCCTCCCCCTTTATAAGTTTCCCAAACTATATTCTTTATAAATCAAACTCCCTACAACTTCTCTTCTTTGTTTTTCTAAATATAATCCATCTTTATTATATATCTCCCTCTTGCTAATAAAAAAATCCCGCACATCCACAAACATAATTTCATTTCCCTCACAAAATTTTTTCAATCTCTCATTTATAGAAATATCCTAACTAACACATACCTATTGTCAAATCTTAGTAATAATCCAACTATTCCTACTCTTCTATTAACTTTATTCAAATTACTAATCAATTCTATGTACTCATCCATTACTCCCTCCGATGGCTCTGACAAATTATTCGTCTCTACCATAACATATACTTCTCTACTCCCTTGTTTCTTTACCTTATCTGTAACATCCCTAATTCTAGCTTAGGCAGATATATTCTTATATACCTGTTTCTATTTTCTTTTGCAATTATATCCCATTCTCTAAGTAGTGAATCTCCTATCAATGTCTCATAATTTATTTTCCCTCCATAACATTCTCTTCCCATCTTCTAGACTTTCTTATCTATTTCTTCCTTACTATTTCTATTCAATAAAATTCCTTTATCTGCTCACACATTATCTTTAATGATTTTAATTTTGCTTCTACATCCTTTACCTCTTCCTCTGTCTTACTTATTTTTTGGCTAACCCTCTTGCACTATTTACTTTCTCATCCATAACCCTTGTCACTCTACTAAAAATAAACTCGTCATCTTCCTCAACCACATTTTGTTCCATTTCTCCTAATTTTCTCTTTAAACTATCTACACTTAGAAACAACTTTTTCACCTCTTTTATCACATTTACACACTTTCTACATAGCCATAAACCTGTTACATCTTTCCTAGTTTTATTTAAGCATTTCAAATGATAAACTTCATCACATACAATACACTCTACCACAGCATGCCTAATTTCTTTCTGATCATTATATATGCATTGTGGGATACAAATGCAATTAATATTCCTTATTTTTCCAAGTCTCCTATTCTATATTTAACTTTATGCTTTCTCTCTCTTCAGACCCCTTTATACAAAAGAAGAAAAACTTTAATTTCTTTTAATGGCAATCGATAACACGTTTCCCAACCTTAAGTCTCAAACATTATCTTCTTTCTCTAATAAATCACTTACTTTCTTAAATTAAAAAATTCTTTAGTAGCAAACTTACTAAAAACCAACTAATCTTATTTACAACTTAGTTATAAAGCTTCCTTACAGTAACACACACACAACAAAAAGTATTTTTACTTTATATTTAAAATGGTGTAATCAAACTCTCCATACAGTAGTGCCACCAAGTACAAGCTTTCATGATCAATGGATGCAGGAAGGTTTGGTGATTATGTGATGATTTCAACTTAATAATGAATCAAACCAAAAAAATATAAGTACTACTTTAAATATAATAAAAATAGAAATAAATATGTTTTTTCTTACATTAGATATTTTTTTAAAACTTAATCTTTAATAGAATAAAATATGGTGTTCACATCAGATACAATGTTTTTAAAGATACAGAAATTAAGCATTTCCTCAAGTAATTTTTATAAGTGACTTTTACTTCTTTTCTATCACTTAATACAAGAAAAAAAAAAAAGGGAACGGGTAATAAATGACAGTGCAGAAATTAATTGTGAATTTGAATAGCATTGTTATCCAATGTGCTTTTGATTTACTCAGTTGTTTCATTAAGTTCATATTATACTTTTTTCTAATGAGAAGATGAAATATGTTAAGAAAGTAGCAAGCAATAATAAATTATAAATGATAATGATTAATCATTTTCATTTGGTTATAATACTCCACACTTCAGCTATCATACCTGTCTTTACGCAGAAAACTTATATATATATATACACACACACAGAATAAGATTCTAGCTTGTTCTGATTTGTATTTAATGAAATCCAAGAGCTTGGTATAGCTGCAAAGAAAATTCTCCTGAGACTGGTCATGTGAACTTTGCATTATCTTAGTTTATTAACCGAAACACAGGCTTATTCTATACCTGTGTCTATATATGTAATATATAGGGTATATGAGCACAGACTTTCAGATGACCCATTACTCTTCACTCTTTATTATAAAATATTTAAAATTTTATTTTACACTATATTAAATAAGAAGAGCTTCAAACTTAAATAGATATATACAAGGATTTATGGTGCAGTGATCACTGTTTTAACTGGAATTCAAATTAGTCTCTAAACAGAATTAGGTGTTCTCTTTCAGGCAGTTGAAGCTAGCAATCCAGATTAGTCAGAAAATGGGAGCCTAACTATTTCTAGCTAAAGAGACTAGAACTGCTGGGTGGTCAGTTGTTAATCGTCATTGGAATTATGGAAGGTGCAATTGTATATAAAGTGTTGTGTATATTAATGTAAATAAATATATTTTCATCTTTTATTTGATGTTGTTTTGTTAAAACTTATAGGCTATAATTTTGTTAGTTTGCTGGCATTCAGCCTCATGGTTAAATACACATCCAACTTGGTGCAGTCACAGTCGTATTCGAACTAGTAAAATAGGAATTTCAAAAAGTGAGCCAGTCACAGTAGGATTTTTCAAATCTAGAAAAAATGTCATTAGGACAGTCATTTATAGCTGAATTTGAGGTTAATGATGCTGGAGAATGATCTCTATATGCTACACTGAGAATTTTTTCTTACTCAATGAGATTGAGGACAATAAGAGAAAGGTAGCAGCGTTAATGTGTTTAATGGGAAGAAGTGGAAAGTGTACTATTAAAGAAAAAACACCCACATTTATTTGGGAAAAGTGGAAACTGAATAATTTCAAGATTATGTGTAGTAAAGTAAATGGGGTATTTTCTGAAGGGGAGATGTTATATTTGGGAAAAAATATGGCTTTAGTAATTGTAGTTTGTATAAGTTATAAAGCTAGGATTTGTGATTCCAGAAAAAATAGAAAAAAATAGAAACTTAAATATAGACAGATATTGTAGTTAAAAGCAACAAAAAAAGATTGTTGATAGATAAAAGAAATGTGAATAGTAATGCCAGAAAAGCTTAATGGATTTAAATATAGAAAAGCCCAGTATTGTTTAATTAAAGCATTAAGCTATTTTAAACTAATTAAACAAAAGAATACAGAGGAAGGGACAGTTTAATGAAGATTTGAATGATTAATTGCAATGAAAGAAATGTACACTGATACAATTAAAAGCTTGATGATAATCTGTGAAAAGACGCAATACTGGGGGGAGGGGGACAGCTTAATGTATATAGCTATTACCTTTTATTATAATTAATACTGGATATTAAATTGCAAAAAGGTATAAATAGCGTGTGCGTAAAAGAGCAAGAGCTTTTTTCTTACCCGTTGTGTGATGGTGCTGTTGCATTGTGGGACATCAGGAAGAAAGGACCCGAAGAAAAACCTGTTGGAAAAGTTGTAGAGACTTTTCTGCTACAAGAGACATCATCCCAGAGACCGACCCTCTGTAGCTGTCAACAGCCAGCTAGGAAACTTAAACAGACTTTATTTTTATTTGTGTATACCTGATAAGGTTCATGAGAACTGTACAAAGTCGGACAGTGAGTATGAACAATTGTTTTCAGGTTATGGTTAGTGTTTAACTATAGGAAGTATTAGCATTTAGTGGGAAATAGTCCTTCAATTTAAGGACTGATTAGATCACATTATGAAATGCAGAACTTTAAGTAGTTATATATGAAGGAAGAACTGCTGTGTGGTCAGTTGTTAGTCATCATCAGAATTACGGAAGGCGCAATTGTATATAAACTATTGTGTATATTAACGTAAATAAGTATATTTTCATCTTTTATTTGATGTTGTTTTATTAAAACTTATAGTCTATAAATTTATTACTTTGTTGGCATTCAGCCTCGTGACTGAATACACAACACAGACTTTAATTTTCCTGAAGCTCAAAATATATCTATTATTTCTTATGAACTAGCATGAGCATTTTTTTAAAAAAATTATTAATTATTTATCTACTTTTCTATTCGTGTGCCGAACCTTATATCATTCAAAAGTATTCTTGAAATCATAATACATCATGATAGATAGTAGAAAAATTATATTAATAGTTCCTAAGATGCATTTTGACGTAACTAGATATTTTTAGTTAATGCCTTTTATATTTCTCCTAAACATTCATGTTTATTTTTATTTCATATAATAGAAAGTCTCAAATAAATGAAATCAGTTGTCAACTATTCACTTTTATATAGATGTAAAAAAAAAAGGTACATAAAATGTTTCATTATTAAAATTTTATTAAGAAATACATTTTCTTAATCTGTGGCGGTAGTAAACTGAGAAAAAATTGATTTTATTGCATTTGTAAGATAGTAGTGAGAGACGAGAAGCAAAATATTTGATCTATTACATATATAATTCACATGATCACCATCTCTATATTAGCATATAATTGTTGTAAACAAAGGCAAAACTCTCCATACAGTAGTGCCACCCTGTGCCAAACAGAGTAATCAATGGATGCCAGAAGGCTTGTGCATAAAATCCCTATCTAGTGCCTACTCACTGATGATGGCCACAAGCCAGAAACTAGTCTGGGGATATTGGATGAGTAGGCACTAGATAGGGATTTTATGCACAAACCTTCTGGCATCCATTGATTACTCTGTTTGGCACAGGGTGACACTACTATATGGAGAGTTTTGCCTTTGTTTACATATATAATTGTCAGTTGTCAATGATAAATACATAAACTTAACTATTTCCTTAATTTAATTATTTATTTTGGTTAATGATTAATTACATTTACGTAGTAGGTAGTCTGGACAGTAAAAATTTAGACTTCATCATTTATGATTGCCAAATATTGGATAGTATGTTTTATTTAATTAAATAAATTTAACTTTCCTTTCGAAGATTTAAAAAATCATTTTTAACAAAGTTATAAATAACAATTCCACTTTTTTTTTTTATCAATTTATTTACTGGCAAAAGATGGCCATCTTTAAAGCATAAGTATATCAGTGGGTTGCACCGATCAGTGGTATCTAAAACTTAATAAAAAATTTATAGTAAATATAACAATACTTTAAAGATCTTCAACAATTTATACTTGAAAGTTAAATTTACTTAATTAAATAAAACATACTATCAAATATTTAGCCATCTTAGATAATCATAATGATTTTAATGACTAAAATTTCACCGCCCTGACTAATATGAACATTCTCTTAATAGGGTAAACTTTCCCTCCAAACTAAACATCTTCAGATAAAATGGTTTATTGAATATGTACACATGAATAGATATTCTTTTTAGAATATTCACAGTAGAATACTGTCAAAGTAACAGAATAATTCAATATTTATACTGATCTAATCTATAAGTAAATTACCAAACATCACATCCATTGATTGATTATTCAGGCTTGCACTGAGTGGCATTACTGTATGGAGAGTTTTGGCTGTCTATAAGTAAATTATATTAAAACTCAACATTCTCCAATACAATATAATTAAAAAAAATGAAACCTTAGCAAATTCTGTAAACTGGTTTTTAACATCATCGGAAGAATTCTTTAATTGATTCTGCAGTTTGCGAACACTACTGGAAAGGGAATTTATCTCACCAGTGAGAGCTTCAACTGAAAGCCTAGAAATAAAAAAATATTATTATAAATAAGAAATGAATAAAATCTATTTACTTACACTATTAAATTTATTTCTATTATTCTTAAAATTAAAAAAAAAATTGCAAGCGAAAAAAAAAAAACAAGACCAAAAAAAATGATTTTCATATCTGTAAGCTCACAACTAATTAAAATATAAAATGCAGTGCAGTCAGAGATAAAAGGAATTGTTGAATTTATAATAATGATAAAAAAGGCTAAAAAAATAAATGTATTAATTATAATTTTAAAGTGATTGATATTTATGAATATTATCATAAAATAAAAATTATATGATCCAATATATAAATATTTTGCATATTAATAAATAAATAATAGTTAAAAAGTTATTTTAACAATGAATATTATTTAGAAGCTTGAATTTTTCAATAACAAATCAGTGGTTTATGGTTTATATATGCAAAACACAAAATAAAACATTAGTTATATAGTTAATATTAATATCTTTTTATATACCCCCCCATAGAAACGACAAAATCAAGCCTTTATTTATAGTATTAGATAATTGCTGCTTTCAAAATGTTGTTTTCTGAACTGTCTTGTGAAAATAACTTTTGAATCAATTTCATATACTGTTAAAAAGTTTGCCATTGTATTTCACTGTTCTGTGAATGTAATACAAAGATGTTAACATAAGTTATGTTTTTTTCTCTTATGGAAGGAATTATTAAATTCACAAAGCACTGTAATAATATATCTAAGTATCTTTTCCCATCCCATGAATAACTTATTCGACATGTACAATAAAATTGCTTTTGACATTTAATTAGTATTAAATATATTTTTACTAAAATTATCATATATCAGTAAGGTATGAATATTTCAGTCTTCTCTTTACTTCACATTATGTATACTTTCAGAATAATATTATTTATATGTTTTACAACCATTGAAATTTCAAACTAAATAAATTATTGATAAATATCGCATAAGTAATTCTTTATTGACAAGATTATTTGAATCTCAGAATTTTATTGATCAATCAGTCAATAAATAAATAAATAAAGATAAAGACTAAAATCAGAAATGATAATTTAAAATGCAAAAATTAAAACTTACATTCAGTATTTCAATAATAGCTGGTTTTAATGATTTAAATAATTTGCTTAAAGTTAAAAAACCCCAACAAAATATCATTAAAACATTTAAAAGCAATGCCTTCATTCAAAACACTGGGTTCAATTTATGTTTTGATTTACAATGAAATACTGAACTGCTTTTTCCCTCTCAAATCTCACTGAATCCCACTGATACAAAAATAATAGTAATGCTGTATTAAATCATATCACGTGTGTATATATATATATTAAAGGCCTTACAAGTCAATAGTTGGACATCTGCTTTCCTTCCTGTGACCTGAATTTGAATATATACTGAATAAACTATAGCATTTCTTCAATGAGCTTGGGGTTTTGCTTTCACATAGACCAACCCAGCTAACTATCCTATATTGGTCAGCAAATGAATGTTTAACTAAAGAGTGAAACAAGGATGAAAAAACATTCAAAGCCCTAATCAACTGAAAAGCTTCTCAGTCCTGCCTTTTTACTTGTTCTCTATAAGAAGATGTTAAAGAGATTTTTGCTTTGCAATAGATTAACTAGAGACTGTTTTACCATTATTTTATAGACATACATTGACCAGAATAGTATAACCTTATAAAAAAAAAAACTTCTCCATATTAAAATAATATAATTTGTTGTTATATAACCTATTAAGATATTATTTATTTGCTAATATTTAATAATAAATGTATGACATAACAAGTTTATAAATATATCATTTTATTTATTTTTTTAAACTTTTGATTGCATGATTTTTTAGAATAAGCACTTAGAAGAAAATAATTTGAATGAAAGCATCACACAAAAAATAAGGAGGAATCTTGCAGAATAAATTTATACAAAAACAATTACTGATAATATTATGAGATTATCAATTAAAAACTATAAACACATTTTATTTAATAATTATATCAATATAAAAAGTCAAACCTAGAAGCTTGCTTTAAAAACTTCATGTCTTCAGGAAAAGATAACATTAATTTGTTTAATTTTTCTGCTTCTTCCACCAAGAAATGAAGTAATGTCATTCGAGGCTTGTTGGAGCGAGTTTCTGCTAACTTGGGCAGTGTATTAATCTTGAATCCTAGGGCATTACCTGCATAACAGCCCTGAAAAATTAAAATATCAATGCAAAATTAAAATAAACATTATAATGTGAGTTTTTAATTTCAACATACATATATTAAACAAAATATAATAATATACTATCCTTTATAAACACTGAAACATATTTAGTCTGTTTAACAAGCAGTTGCTTTTATTGTTAAAAAAAAGTTCTATAATCAAATTAATTTTTTAATTTGACATCAGTTCTTAAATATTCAAATAAAATAATTTTTGTATTATCCTAAAACTAGAGAATGAAATATTTTTGCTGCTAAAAAAGTAGGCAGGTTAATATTCAGCAAAACCATAATGATGAGATAGTTATCCTTCCAATCATAGGCAGCTACCCAAAGTTTTTTAATTCCCCAAGCCATGACTTTGATTTAATTATGAATAGACAAGTTAGGATGGCTTAGCTGTCCTTTCATTCTAACTCAATATTAAATGGAAATATTAACACTGATTGGAAAATACTGCATAACTAACATAATATAATTTGTTCTGCCTTTTATAACTTTTTCTGAAAAATACTTTTAATCTGCCAAAAAAAGATAATTTTTTTCCCCAAATATTTTTTACTTAGTTACTTTGTTTTTCAAGTCACTAATTCATTTTGATATTTTGCTTTATTGACCCATATCAAATTCTTTATATATTTTTCATTTTAATTAGAGAATGCTTAGGCAAAAAATACAATTGATAAAATATTTAAAACAATTTACTTTCTTTTTCAAATTATAATTAATTTGGTTTACTATATAAAGAAAAAATCTAGTACAGAGTTTAAATATTACCAAGTAATTTATCTTGTCAAAATCATTATCAGAAATTCTTTTATTCTTTTTAAATCTATGTATATATATATACACATCAACATTTAACCAAAATGTCACCTATACATAAAATCAAATTGTAAAACATTAAATTTCATCTATTCAAAATTAGTATGTACTAAATATTAGCCAAAAGTAAATCAAAATTCACAAATAATAACAAAATCACATATATTTTTAATTTGTTACCCACAATTCTAATTCACATTCTTTCAATGTTGAGTTGAATAAATGTTAGTTAGAAATGTTGGTAAAAAAGTAGAAGTACATGTGGTTTTTGTCTTATTTTACACAACAAAATCTATATTTTCTGAATATCCCAATAATTTTCTTGGCAATGAAACCATTGGTTGTGAATTTTGTTTTACTTTTGGCTAATCTTAATAATTTTGAATTTTAACATTAATGATTACAACACTTTGTATATATGTAAAGAATTTATTATTTTCTGACATATATATATATATTGTAACAGGAGCTGGGTTCAAACCCTGTTACAAGGGAGAGAGTAAATCAGGCTATGTATGTATGTGTGTGTTTTTTACTCTCTTTCTCTCACATATTTTATTCTTATTTTGTGGCATACGTGTATATTGATGAATATTGTGTTGAAGGAGGTGAGAAAAATGAATAAAATCAGAGTTTCAAATATTTTAAAATCTGAAGGGAAAAAGAAAGGGATTTCGTTTACCTTCCACGAATCAATTAGTCGAACGGACAGTATTGTTATTGAAACGGATATAGTTAATAGTTGGATGTTTCGTTTAATTAATAAGATTATTATATTATCAAGTTTTGAAACTTTGTGGAAATGATTTTTGTGTTTAGCTAAAAGAAAAGAACAGGCAGAATGTCCATTAAAAAAAATTAAATTCTTGAGGATCCTATTGTCTAATTATCAAGATAAACAACAAAGCATAGTTAGAGGGAGTTTTCAAAAATAGCAAAAATTAAGACCAAGTTGCTAAGTGGTATTTCTTTTGTTCGGGTATTAGGTTAAAAGATTTTTGTAAGAGATAAGAAAAAAAAAAACTTGATCGAGAGCGAGGACATTTTTTTTTAGTTGCCAGTTTTTGCTGGCTAGAGGAGATTACTGCAGAGAAAAGGCAGAAGGCAATATGTGGCAAAAAGAAGAGAATTATAAAAATCATTTTTGACCAGACAAAAAAGATATAAAAAGGAAACTTCATGAAATGCATGGGGTAAAGTTCTCATCAGGTCTATGTTAGACTCCAGCTCCTTCTGTATCTTTGAGGCCATGCAAGATATTAAGAGACAGATTGCCCTAAATATTATATAAAAGAAAAAAAAAAGAAAACCCACGATGAATGAATCCTATGCCTGATGTCCGCCACTCCACAGATCTGTCATGGAACAGTGAACTTATTAATTAGAACACTGAATTAGAAGACCAAATGGACTCGCGATTGATCCACATTAACCCAAGGAATTGGAATGAAGGTAAAAGAATTAATAACCACAAAGAGTGCACTCAGAGACATTTACTTTAATTCAGAAGACTTGTCAAAACAACGGTAAATATATTTGCTATTATTTCCAATCGTTAAATACAGAAAAATCAAATAGTGCAATAACTTTTATACGTATTTTGCTTCATAGATTTTATTCTTTAACTATAACATCCTGTAAACAGAATATTATGTCATATACATGTGTGTGCCACTTTATAATTTCTTCAAATAAACATAGATAGATTTTAAATTTAACAAAACAAACTTTATCTTTTTTTGTTTATTTGTCTCTTTTACATTTTATTATATATATATTTTTTGGAATATGTTTCTTACTGATAGACTACCCTTGCATAATTATAGATCTCCATTGTATTTTATCCTGCTATATCCCTCCAATAAAAGCAATCACTATCTGGAATTTTTTAAGTTTCATTAGCGTTTGTCTCTCACCCAAATTCAAAATATTTTTTTTTTTAGAAAGTTTATTTCACATATCCAATTCACTCCAGTTTTAATGTGAAAACTGAAGAACATAGTGACTGATAACTTGCCATCATATTTTCAAAAGTAACATTTTTCAATGTGTTTACATTATATTAAAAGGAAGTCCATGTTTCACATCCATAATTTAGTAGAATAATAATAATGCTGTACTACTAACAGAACTATTTACAACTAAATTTAGTTAGATGAAGCAGTTATGCTACTGTGGTCAAATATCCCTTTTTTAAAAACTTGTTAAATATAACAATAACATTAGAATTTTGTGCAGAAATTCAACTTCAGGTTCATTTTTCTGTCTAAAAAGCTACTTATGACCCACATTTTCAAGGTGATGACTGTCCTAATCAAGAGTTGATGAATACCTGGAGAATGTTGAAAATATGGTGATGCCATTTTTTTTAATTATCAATATTTTTTAGAAAAAGTGACAATGGAGCTGATTTTAAGGATATTTCTACTGTTTTATGTTAAAAAGAGGAACGATAAGACTACTAAAGCAGAAGTACTTTCAAAGACTTTATTGTAAAGATTATTGCCCATAGCTTAGGTTGGGAGATAATTAAAAAAAAAAAATTAACAAAGATATAATTTATATAATACTTTTATTGATTTGTTCAAGACATTTACCTCAGTGATTTGAAAAGATTTATGAAAATGAGAGATCTGGTTGTTCATGGAAATTTATTTATATTATACTATTTCTACATACTATGTCAAAACAAGAAAGGAAACTTAAACCTTTCATTAATGAGATAATTCCTTCTTCATTGTGCTTCTTTTGAAAAGCCATTATCTTACAGAAAGTCATTTAAAAGTTCTTCTACCATTATTACAGAATTTTAAGATAGTTTTAAAATATGCAGTATTTAATTTTTGATAAATAACATTAATGCATCAATGCATTTATATTAGTAATTACCAGACAAATATTTTTTTCCAATGAGATGTATTGTTTTCTAGCTAATGAAATTTGGACAAGAGGATCACAAATTAATAAATTTATCATCATCTTTATTGCAAATTTTAAGAAGTGCAAAAAAGTATAAATAATTGTTGGAATATTTTAATTTTTTAAAATTGATATACAGATTAATAGATTTCACTATTGTCTAGTAAGAATTGTATAAAAAAATTATCATACTGCCTCTTTTCCTAGATATAATTATAAATATGGATTATACAATGATGTGCTTGTTTCATCCTGAGTCTATAATATGCCTACTTGAGAATACAAATCTACATGGGATTAATGATAATGCCTCAAAAGAATAGAGAAAAAACTATTATATTTTTATTATTGTATTATAATGCAATATTTAAAATACAAAATAATCTAAAACTGTTTATTTAACAAAATATAAATTTATATGGAAAAAACCCCATATATGTACAAAAACATGTTTTTAAAAAAATCAAAAATAAATTATAATAATAATAAACTTACCGCGTTTAAAAAGTTTCCAGATTCCAAAGTAAGTAAAAGAAATTCTTTCAATGCTTTATTTTCTAATAGATCACTGGATGCTTTTATCAATGTATCAACAGATAATTTTAACTGTTCATAAGTAGTACCAAATTCTTCTTTTAAAAGAAGTCCTTCAATTCGCACAGTATATGCAGGTAAGCCAGACAATAAAAGATAAAATTTTTCTGCATTTCCTAATTTGCTTTTATCTCCATCAAACTGTTTGACAGTTAAAAGCTAGAAAATAAAAATTACTTTTTCAAAAACTTTAAAATTACTTTTGTTATCACATAAATATTAATGACATAGAGCTCATTAAAGTTTATAGAGGTACTCTAAAATTAAATGCTAAAATAAATTATGTTAAGGAAATTGTAAACAATAGTAAACCATCATCGGAGATTAAGTGATTATTCTGTTAATTAGTTAACTCAACCTGCTTTCAGGCAACAAACTTAAAATACTATATATTTTCAGATTTAAAAATATTTTAATATTATAAGCTATTTATTAAATAAAATTTAACAACTTTAATATTTACTAAGATGTGTGCATACATATATTTCTGATTCACTTGTGTATACATTTCCATCTGTTAACATTGGCGTTATTCCAACATAAGTAGAAATTGGTATGATCCAGTTGAAATTTCAGAATAATACTAATATTAGCAGTAGGTAAAAGTATACATAGATGAATTCAAATTATATCTTCACATTTTTTTACACATGAAAATCTTCACTTTAAAATATATATTTACACACACACATTCTAATCGCTTACAAATGAAGCCATTATAAGTGCATAGCTATACTGTGAAATTATTCAGTATTTATTTTATATTCTAAGAGTGTGAAAGTTTGTATAAACAATTCCTCAGAGCATATATGTTACCCAGAAGAGAATTCTTATATAAAAAGGAAAGGGGGGGGGGGAGGAATCCACTAATATTAAAAATAATTTCTATTATCATCTGCTGATTGATACAAAAACTATTTATCTCATTTTTTAACTGGGATTTTAGGTTGAGATAACTAGATAATAGAGTACTTATGACCATGTGATAACATTTAATATCACTGCTTGCCACCTCTTAAAATATTTTTTTCTAGTATCTCAAATTTAGAAGACCATATCATAAAATAGTAAAAAGCCTTACAATTTAACGTTAAGACTAAAATACAATATATATAATAATAATAATAAATATAACAGTAATGAACTATTATGGTTAATTACTTAATCCTCTTTAACTGCCATTAAATTTAATTGAATTGCTACAAATGAAAATGAAGATATTTTAAAAGATATATAAATAGAAATAGTCTTTCCATATGTATTTTATTACATTACAAATTCTAATTGCTTCAAGGTTTGTGATGATGGTATTTTAGATGTTATAATATGTTGGATTATTATTGCCATCTATCATTAAGTGTTGAATGTCTAGAAATTTTTAAATTTTATTTCAACTTTTTAAATACAAGCAACTGCTAGTAATAGCACACAAACAGACACAAGTTAATGAATGACACAGTGTTTTGAGTGATATTATTCGCCGTTCTACTTCAGATGATGCTGGCCTGACCAGTGACAATACTAGCATAGGAGTCAAACTTATTGAATAGTAAATTTTAAATGAGAGACTTATTTGATTAGAGAAGTACCTTAAAATTTGATATTCAAAAATCTAAAGATGTAAATTTGACTCCTATTCTAGGCCACCACACCTGAAGAAGATAATACCACTCAAAAAGTTGTGTAATCTACTAATCTGTATTGTCTATTTGTGTGTTATTACTAACAGTTGTTTGTGTTTGAAAAGTTTAAATAAAGTTTAAAATTTTCTAGACATTCAGTATTTAATGATAGATAATGGAAATAATCCAACATATTATAACTACAAATTCTAAGTCTCATATAAAGAGAAATTCATAAATAGGATTGCCAATATGCAATTTTTGTTAATCTACAGCTTCTGCCCCCAAACTAGTTTCATCTCGATTCATAAGTGACTATACTGGCATGAGCAAGAATTGCAACATAACACACCTGGTTTACAGAATTACTATCAGTTGGATAGATAGTGGGCTATTCTAAACTGTGCATCTATGCACATTAAATTCTTTGAAGGTGAGTAGAGTAACTAAGTATCAATATACTGCAATACGTGACCATTATTGCTGATGTTAGCATTGCTTGTCACCATTTACTTTATCACTCCTATATTTAGGTATTAAAATACATTTTAGTATACTCTTAAGGATAATTATTACCTCTTCTTTTTCTGGTAAAATCCTTAAAAGTCCCCTGAGTTTTTCTGCCCCAATCTCTGAACTATTTCCTTGCTTCAGCAGCTCCATAATGGCTTCATTACTGCATTTGAATTGCTTTAGAAAAATATTTACATTTAAACTCCTCTTGTTATCCAACAAAGAAATCTAAAAGAAAGCAAACAATAATCAATTTCATCAATACTGTAATAAAACTTACAATAAATGGTTTCTATTCTGTCTATATTGTTTGGGGAAAGAAGGAATACCTCAGCAAATTCTTTCTTCACTTTTGTTGGCGTATGAAGAGGAGTATTTTGAATGGTTTTCTGACAAAATAGTTCTTCCATTTTATCAAAATCTAATTTAATGTTCATTTCTAAGTTTTGGACTGACTTCCACACATTATTTTTATCTAAATTATAAATAAAAATAAAGACATTAGAATTTTAAAGAATTAAAAATAAATTTCAACAATTATTTATTTATTTTTTTCAGTTGACATAAAAAATATTTTTTTTAATCAAAAGCACCCAATATTAAGAGTTAATAAAATTTGATATAAAAACATAATATAAAAATTAAATTTGTAGATGTATTAAAAATTAATAGAAATTATAAATTATTAGGTCACAATATGCTTATTTTATTATTGAAGATATATCTAAACCCCCACTTCAACACATATTCTTGAAACATTTGAATAAAGATATGTAAAAAAGACAAATGATTTCCGAGATGCACATTTTATGCTGAACAAGCATTCATCAGTTGGCCCAGGTTCCAATCTCTTATATATGTCTCCATCATTCAATCAGTTATTTATCAATACCAAACTACCATAACTTTGATTTACAAGTGCCAAATTTTTTGCATTTACAATTTGTTTATTCCTTATCCAGATATAAACTTTAAAATCTCTAGTTTAATCACCGAGTAATCATAATCAGTAAAATGTTTATTTGAAATGGTTGGTATTACAGAAAGTTTAACATTCCCATGTAAATCAAATTATAATAATATACTTTATTATGTAATACATTTTAAATTTATGCTTTATGCTTGTCCAAATTATAATAATATTAAATAGTGCGATCACACTTATAACGTAAAGCTGTATAAATGAATAGCAACTAATTAATTAAAATGGCATAGTGTTTTCAAGAAAATGTATTTCTCATAATCATAGCTGGTTATGACTCATTCATTGGAATTATTTTATATATCTATAATATGCAAACTCTATGTAAATGAGTCAATTAGCTCATCTTTTTGATATAGCAAAACATGCTTCTTTATGATTAATGGCGAAGGAGTATTTTGCTATGAAGTAAGCCTCCTTTACCTTATGTTTAACATTGTGCCTGCCCTCACAATGGATGCAAAGCTCATGCTACTATGAAACCAGAGCCATCATAGCTACTAAGTTGTCACAGCATAAGTATAGGTATAATAAGTCACATACTAACCCAGAGTGGACTTCAATTTTTGCACAACATCAAAAAGAATCTGGACATGAGTTTGAACCCGCCTCTGCAAAATTGGTTTGTACTGAGAGGCATGATGTTAAACGCAAAGTAAAGGAGGCTTACTTCATAGCAGAAAACTCCGCCATTAATCATAAAGAAGCATGTTTTGCTATATCAAAAAGATGAGCTAATTGACTCATTTGCATAGAGTTTGCATATTATACATATAGAATGATGCCAATGAATGAGTCATAACAGGCCATAATTATGAGAAATACATTTTCTCAAAAGCACTAAGCCATTTTAATTGATTAATTGCTATTAATTTATACAGCTTTACGTTAAAAGTGTGATAGTACTATTTAATATTATTATACTTTATTATGTAAAAAATCATATAAAAGTGATGTAATTGAACAAATCAATATTTTTATAATTCTTTTATTTATTGCAAATTAAGTTTCAAATAAGTCATAAGTTGGGGAGGGGTCGTTTTTATTATGCTTGAGGAGGATTCAATAATACTGTATTTCAACTTCACTTGTTTATTGTTAAATACTTATTATTTAAAACTGGGTCCCCAACCTTTTTGCACTTAAGAGCACATTCTATAATACCAGACAGGTGGCGGGCACCATTTATTTTTTCAATGTAAACCTGCGGCGATGAGTAACAATCGATGCTAAGCAGCGAGTCGACAAGACGCTATGCAGCTAGACAACACCAAAAAAAAGTGCGAAAGCAATAATCAAATAATAATAATTAAAAAATAATAACTACTGATCTCAAACTGCTTTAATAAATAAATGCTTATTAATTAATAATTTCCTAGCTCAGAATAATAATAGCAAAAATAATAAATTGACTTATGAGACTGTGTTCCCCATATTAAGGTGTACAGACTGCCTTAAAGTCAAATAAGTATCAAAGATACATACTTGATTGCATAAAAATACCATTGAATTCCCACTGTTTAAGAATTACAATCATATCTCTATGACTAACTATAATAATCCTATTTAAATAAAGCTAAAATAATATTTCAATTAAATATTTAAGAATAATAAAATTAAAATTTATTACAAGAATAAATTTACATTCTAATCTCAATTTGATGTAAATCTTGATCTAAATCTTTATTGTATTTTAATTGATTTTTCATCAAATGTAGTCAAACAAAAGACCATAAAATTTTATAGAAGGCATAAATAAAATAATCTTAATATATTAGACATTTATAAAGTGTTAAATATATATATCATATGCATATATAATATTAGGAATTATGGTGTAAAATATTACTAATATATTTGAGCACAAAAACTTTTCAAACATTATATATATGGTATTATTTTAAATATAAGACAATTTTTTTCCAAATTTTGGACCTGTAAAACAGGAGTGCATCATAAATTCAAACCTAATATTTTTAACATCTTATTTCTGGGAATCTTTATATTGTGCTATACATGCACATATTATGATCACAATCATTGATATCTCTGTGCAGAATAGCTTGTTATATCTTTTTTAATAAAAAAAATTAACATTAAATGTCAATATTTTCTTGATTAATTTCATAAGTGACTTTAACTTTCAAACTGCTACTTTAAACATTATTATGCCAATTTTACCATTATTTTATTGAGAAAACCATTCTGAATAACCTTTAGAATTTTTTACAACTAATAAATCAATATAACAATGAGATAAAAACATGCCTTTGTTCTGATTGTTTTTTGTTCTCTACACAAGAGAGTGCCTGTCAACAATTTTGACAGTTCCAATATCTTTGTTTTGATTTTTAAAGTGAAAACATATGTTTTAGAATCTTTTAGTATTATTTTGCCAATTTTACCATTAATCTACTGAAAAACCTATACTGAATAACCTTTAGATTTTTTTTATAATTAATAAATCAATGCAACAATGAGATCAGAACCTACATTAGCTCTGATTTCTTGTTTCTGCCTATCAATGGTTTTGACAGTTCTGATATCTTCATTTTAATTTTCAAAGTGAAAATGTTTTAGAATCTATTTTTTACACAATTATAATTTTTTCCAAAAAATATTTATGAAAATATTAATTATTTTAAAAGAATGATTCAGATTTTAATAGAAAAAAATATTTTTACATGAAAACAAGTTGAGAAAGAAATCAATGATGTATGGTTGTAATTTCTATTTGGATGACAAAAATATGTTGACAACTATAGATTATTTTTGCTAATTATAAAAAGAAATTTATTTTTAAAAACTTTAATTTACTTTAGTAATCTAACAAATTACTAATTTGTATTTTAGAAAAGTTTTGTAATAAAAAAAAAGATTTACTGTAAATGTCAATACCATATTTTGAAATCTTTTTTTTCTTTGAAAAAAAAAAACATTATGGTATTTATACTAATAAAAAAAAACTTTGTAATACAAACAATATACATATAATTTTGAATGGATTTTGCAGTCTTGGGAAAATATATCTGAAGAAATTATCAAAAAAAATCTTTCTTAAAATGTGGCATTGCTAATAATTTAAATGGTCTCAAGATGTTATATCCTGGTAGAATAGTGGAGATAAGAATCCAAGTTCTGAAAGTGAAAATGTAGAAAGTGAAAATATGTTTGAAGAAGATTTGCAACAATTTAGGTAAATAAATGAAAGTGTTTCTTATTTTTCAATAAAATCATTTTTAAATTTTTTTTCTAATTTTTCGAGCTTAAAATTCTACTGCATCTTAAATTCAGGAACGTTTTATATTTGAAGTAATACGATATATAACATGCAAAATCTCAAAACTAATATTTTAATTTAAAGATTCTGCCATGGAAAGATTACTGCTGTAACAGTATACATATGCCATTACATCATTTTAAAATGAAAATTAAAAAGATCTCCACATAAAATTTATATTTATGTAAAAAATTTAAATTTTCAAATAATAGTTATAAAATTGCACAGATGGAAAACAATTAAATAATTACTTAAAAGTAAGTTAAAGTAAAAAATAAATAAATCTAAAGATGAAATATTATTTTTTAAAGTCATATAAAAGAAAATAATAATGTTAATTAGTTTCTATTCAAAAATTATGTTTAAATCTTAATAGAATGGAAATGAGTGTTCTATTAAAATGTAATAAATGTAAAACAAATGGGTCCTTGGGGCACTTAAACAATTGAAAGTCAGATAAGAAATAAAAATTAAAAGATTATGGTGTTACCCACTTTGGAGTAAACTCGCCAATGCAGTTGCCAATAAACACATAGTCCAGAAAGGAAAACCAACATGTCCAATAAGATCGGAACAACTTCAGGAGTGATCAATCTGAAAATTTGGTGATTAGGGAGATGTAATACTATAAAAAGAAAAGTAATTAAATAAAAGTAGAACTATTGATTGAATGGTGGTGACCGGTTAAAAATATCTCAGCTGTATTGCAGATTCTACGATATAGAGTCTCTCAATAGATTTCGTTTTCTTTATTTGCGCCAGCTGAGGAGGCATCCTGAACGATGGTTCCTGAATGAATGGCAAGCAGCGGTTTCGTCTCCAAGGAGAACAATATACAAAACATGATAACTAGGATGGACTTGCATAACATGCCGCAATACAGAGGATTCATCAAGACTTATTGGAAAGTATAAACTTTTATATGCAATATGAACTTTCAATACATATACTAAACAAACTTTCAATTAGTAATATAAGCGTAACTTCTAAATAAGCTCTTATCTGATGAGCAAAAGAACTCTAAATAAATTATTATTTCTTTTTTTATGTATAACATTTGCTATCAACATTTCCATTTTTGTTAACTAAATTACTAAAGTTAGGAATAAATGGCTGCATAGATTTGTTAAGTTTAGATTATGTAGGGTTAATTTTGGACTATTTTCTTTGTAGTTAAATCAATGCTGGTGGAGGGATGTATGGCACTTTATATAAATGTGATATGAAAAGGCACATTAGACTCTCATTCTCTTGTGCCACATTAGCATAGAGGGCATAGTATCCAAATTAATGCATGGCCCAAAAAAAGTAGCTATCAAATTTTTATTAGTGATAGAGGTATTCCCTACACCATTTGATTTCTTATGCTCTATGAATAGGGACTATAAGATGGCAAGGACCGCTCTCCTCCATATGGAGCATTTCATTTTTTCAATATTTTTATATATGATTCCTTCACCAGACAGATGCACATTCCTATACTGGATGGGAATCACTTTTTTAATAATATCACGATGAAGACACACATTCCTATCAGCATGGTTTTATGTTAACATCTTCATGTTGCATTGGTTATGTCTGTATATCAGAAGACAGTGTTGGTTTAACTGCGAAATTTTAGCTCGAGGTTAAATGATTTGAAAGTCTTTAAATGCGTATTCTATGTAGTCTATTTATGCTTAACACTATAAAATACTAAATTATATAAAAATTTCCATCTGTGCATATTAAGATAAATATGATTTAAATCTATCTAATAATGTTAAATAATATAATCCTCAAATCTGTTTTATATATTGTAACGATATATAGATATGTCGTTACATTAATTTAAAAGAAAAACAAAGTTCGCAAATAAAAATAAGTGTATTAAAAATCTATAAAAAAACTAGACGCTAAAATTAAAATGTTGTTAAATATATATATTCGCACAGATGCTAAACTTTAAAAATATTTTTTTTATATATATAAATAAAAAAAGGTATTTGAACGTATTTTTTTTTTTTTTTTGATAAAAAAATACAAGAGTTAAATATTAAAATATTTAATATAAGTTAAAATAAAAACAGGTATTAATTAATTCCTGTAATCTATAAATGGAAATGATTGTTTATTATTTGAAAAACAAGCTAGCCCTCAAGGCTCTTATGTAATTAAAGGGTCAGATGGAAATTAGATAAGAGAAATTAGCTGGACCAATGGAAGCACCAAGCCTTGGTTCGGACCCTAACGAAAGTGATGGATTGGTGACGTTTTGTTGTTTGAATCTGTGTGGATAATATAAAAAGGAGAAATATTGAGTATTGGGCAGTTCCAGCTGTTTGTTGTGAGAGATGGGGTAGGACGCACATACCTCACTCTCTCTCTATTTTTTAAAAATGAACTGATTGAGATACTGAAAGGAACCAGCTAATGCCTCCTCCAGAACATTATCTTCTAAACGAGAAGTCATGGGAATATAAAACAAGAACCTGGACTCTGCTACTGTAAGCTATCGACAATGAACTTAAAAATTTTTTTTAAATAATTAAGAACTTTCGTGAAAGCAATTTAAATGTTAAAATGGAATTTCTATTTGACCTTTAAGTTTAAAATCAATTGATGTTTAATTTTATATGTTTGTTATTGATAAAAAAATCATTTCCATTTATTTTAATTGTATAAATTATTTATTGTTTAAATTTTAAATGTATGAAATTTAAGTTGTTTATAGACGCTTGCATGGATTCGTTTGCGGTTAATTATATTTTGGTTTTCATATTTGATCAAAATATATAGACATTCGATAAATAATGATACCTTACGGTGAGTATCTAAAATGTATTTATTCGGATGTCTTTTAAGTTATTGGTGACAACGCAAGTATCTTAGGGTGAATACTATTGGGTTACTTATAAGTTTCCCTCTGCGATTGTCGGTATCAATAATTTTGTATTTTGATCGTTTATGCTTATTTTGAAATGTTTTTGACCGTGGAATCTATGTAATCGATCTATACCCAACATTTTAAAACAAATTGTATAAAAGTTATCTGTGCGAACATATCTAAATGATAAATTTAAGTCGGGCGTGAATGGCTATTTAGTTTTGTAAGGTTATATTAAGGGAGGGTAATCTTAGGTTATTTGTTTCGTGGTTGAATTGGCTCAATGGTTTCGATATATTTATGTAGGTAGTAAATGTAGCAGGAGATCCGCCACGTGCAGGATTACATATATACGCCGCACACCCTCTGTTGCCTATGGAATTGGATAGTAAGACGCAATCCATTCCTATGGAGTTTTATGTTTATTGTTCTACTCGCCATCAGAAGTAGCATTCCTGGTGGTGGAGAGCAACAATGTCTTCTCACTATGCTACATTGAATACATAAGTGTATCGGATGGTTGGCGTCAGTTTGACTTTGAATTTTTAGCCTAGGGTTAAATAAGGGAAGAATATTGTCTTTTCAAATGCAGATCTATGTAGCCTATTCATACCCGACTCTCTAAATAAAATATTAAACATTATAGCAAGCTATTTTAAATGTAAAATTAAAAGAGTAATATAAAAATCTAAATGTTAAACTTATTCCTCGAGTTTAGAATGATTTTATATGTGCGTAAATAAATATTTTTCTGTGTTAATTTCTGGCAGTGGCTTTTATTATTTTTTTATATTTATATCTAAATTTATAGATTTTTATCTCTGCTACTCCACTGAGCTAGTGACAATGGGCTAACGATCTAAATATGTAAATAAAGTGGAATCCTAACAGCGCGTGTCTGCCTACTTTATAAATTTTTCTAGGCTCAAATGCCTAGATGGCGCCTTTGGTAGTGCGGTGTGGTGCAATCTCCCACTACATTTCGATCGTTATAATATGTTATTTGTATAATAAATGTTTGTCTTATTAGTACTGACAGTGACTTATTATTTGATCTTTCTGTTTTATATATGTCATTTGCATAATAAATGTTTGTCTTATTAGTACTGACAGTGAATTATTATTTTATCTTTATTAATAATACTTTGAAATATATAATTAAAAATAAATTGAAATGTTATCTTATCAAACTCAACTACTCCATAAGCTAGTTGCTAGGGTTATCGGCCAATAAAAGTTGAATCTTACCCATATGTATCAGCCTACTTTATAAATTTTCTAGGTTCCAATAGCCTAATCATGCTCTGGTATGGCAGATAGGGAAAGAGTCTCAGACTGACCATTATAATGTGAACCAATTACAATTAGGCATTGAATTATATCCAGGATGATTAAAATTTCATTACTGCTGTTATCATTCAATAAAAGTTATTGAACCAAAGGCAAAAGTGGGTTCATTTATTATTACTATTTAGCAGTTAGAGATGAGTTCTATGAAACATTGCATGAAATATATATATATATATAGGTAATTGCAAGGAAATTAAGTCATACATCATGTGACTTAATTTAATAAGCTTGTACTACAAATGTTATATAATGAGCATGAATAGCTCTTAACAAGCTTTTCTGAATATCCCTATCCCCAGACTGTTTTCTAGCTGTTGGTTGTTATGTCTGAATATCCTACAACCTCAATAATGACAACCAACAGCTACAAACTAGTATGGAGATAAGGATATTCTGAAAAACTTGATAAGAGTTATTTATATGTAGCATTTGGAGAAATATATAACCTGTACAAATTAACTTTGCAGTTATGGATTTTTTAGCAAGCACTTATTCACAACAATAATTTTTTAATAAGTACTTAGATCATTATTAATTATCAAGCTAAACATTCTTATATAATAATAAAATAATCTTTTAAAATTTATTACAAAGGGATTGTTGTAAATAAGTGCTTGTTAACATACTACTGAAAGAGTAAATTTGTATAATACATATCAATAAATATAAAACAGTGGTGAACAGCATTTTGGAAGCTATATGCATTTGGCTAATTAATAAGATCTGGTCAATTAAAATGCATATTAGAAACTTGCATTTCCTTCCAATGTTTGTGATCTTATGTTTGAAATTTAAAAGAGAGATTAATTTTATTAATGAAGCATATCTATAAAGGTACTTTAAAATGAGAGTATACACAACTCTTTTATTAGAGTCTTAAATAATTTTATTTTAATTAAAGTACTTCAGCCCACTCAACAAAGTATGGAGAGATGCATATTATGAGTAACAAGAAGAGATCAAAATTTAAATATATGGATGAAAGAACAAATGGGTTATTGACATCATTGAAAGAATTACGAGACTGAAATGGAGTTGGGCTAGACATATCACTATAAAAAAAAAATAGATGGAAAGTTGAAATCTTAAACAACATTCCAAGAGATTCTAAAAGACCTAGAAAGAGACAACATGTGAGATGGATGTGAATAAAACAAGAAAGTATGCTGGGATGATGAGGACAAGAGATTGGAGAAGTTGGATTGAACTCGGAGAGACCATCATACAGTAGATTGATAATTGTTGAAAATAATAATAATGATATGCAACACTTCTGATTCAACATAGTTTATCAGTATGTTATTTTATTTTTCTTTAGACTATTAAAAGTATAATAGAATAACTATTACTGCATATGTGTGTATGATAAGTTAATTGTTCAAAAGCAGTGAAGGTCAGTAGATAATTGAATATTATGATCAATTAATAACATTTGTTTGTTGCAGGAGAAAAGATTAATTTATTAATATAATTTAATTTAGAATATCAATCATGAGAGCCACAACAAAAATATTAACGAGTTTTTTTAATATCAATAAGATGCACATAAGATATATTTGAATGCCAAAAAATTAATTTCAATGAACTATCTTAAATGCCTGAAAGTGGTAATATAAATTCTGCTATTTATTATTGAGATTTGTTACACTTACTAGACTTTGTATCAAGATTTTTATGTCTTTATAATTCGTTGCAGAAATAATTTGTAGATATAGTATTATATACAGTTTTTTTTGACATAGATTTATTCTCAGTGTTATGGTAAGTAGAGCCTGCAAAAGTTTTTAAAGGAAAGGGAGAAAACAATAATAAACTAAGTTTATTTTTATTTATATCATGATAATTAAATAAGTATCAAAAAGTATAATATTATATAATTACTTTTTTGAAATCCGAAGGTTTTTACATTAAAAAAAAGGATACTTTTTAAAATTATTGATTATGTGCAATACAACTTCGTTAATTAAAAAAGGAAGATAGTATACGATATATAAAAACTCAGATTTTATATATATCTATTATCTTGTGCATTTTTTATTAGTATACAATGAAAATAATTAGCATAGCAGACATCAAAAATGAATTCAATAATTTTATTAATAATTTCATATTTAATTGTATTTGTTTTTTAACATCTTACTGGATAGAGATGTCAGTATCACTCAAGTAATTCAGACATTGCTTGAGGATGGCACTTCGCAGAGATAGTAAAATTACAACCCATCACAATTTTAGAATATCTGATAAAGATGCTAAGAACTAGTAAAAACATCATATAATTCGACATTCCACAGGGGCAATACTTTTTATTTATTTTTTATTAAATATAATTTCTTATATGACTTCTTACAACATAAAAAAATTGTGCAGAAATATGTATGCATTACATATTTATTGTAAGAAGAAATGAAATTATTCACTATTCTAATAAAATCTAACTTTGTCCACAAGCTCTTAATTTAATTGTAAATCAAATTTTGACTGAAGCATATCCAACTTTTATTCATAGACTACATAAAGACATCCATGATAGAATAATGATTAGTCCGACTGGAAGAATTATCAATAGAATAAGAAATAACATGGGATTTAAATTTAGAAGAAATAGTTATAGATTTTGCTTGCAAAAAAACTTAGAAAAATAAATATATAAACATATGAAATATTTATTATTATTACTATTATTATTATTTTCATTATTATAAGTTTGTTTAAAACTTTATTATTAATTATAACAATTAAAAATGAAAAAAAAATTTTTTTTTTATTGTTAGTAAATTTTGATGTCAATACAAGAAAAGGGATGACATTAAAATTTGCAAGTGGGTGGTATATGCCCGTGCGATGGATCTGGAATGGATAAAATATATATATATGATAGTTTCATGACACAATAGTTATAGTATTTAACTACCATACTTACAACCTGGATTTTGAATAGAAGCTAATTACATAGAAATTTCTTCCAGGTGTTTCTGAACAAGCTTAGATTTTTTTAAAGATAGCTATTTAGCACCCACCCCCTTTTTTAATCAATTAGGAAAAGATTAACTAACAAGAATCAGTTGCAGAGTAAAATAAGAATGAAAAAATGTCAAAACTTTTCATCCTCCAGCAGTTGGGAAGCTTTGGGAGTAATGCCATCTCTTTATTGTTCCGTTTAAGGAAATCTTTTCCCTGCTATGGGATATTTAGAGATTGATTTAATTAAGTTTTTATTCATATACATATAGATAAAAAAAGATAAACTCAAGAGATGTATAAAAAAAAAATCATATAGTATTGAGATCAGCAAAATCTAATAATTCACATAGGAAACGGCCTCCCATTAGAATATTATTAAAAGAAAAAACTGTCCCAATGAAAGATCAATCTTTAAGATTTAATTTGCTTATATAAAATTAATAATAAATTTAAAATCATAAAATAGATAAATAAAATAAAAAACTAAAATAATATTTATAATTTGCCATTACATTTTGAATTGTGATTGTCCTACAAGTAATTGTTGAAGAAATGATCTTTTAAAATGCTTTGAAACATAAATGATCTTTTAAAATGTAAAGCCAATGGAGGTTTATTATAAACATTCTTTAATGCAATTTTATATAATTTTTTAAAAATAAAGTTGTTAAAAATAATCAAAAAAAAAACAAAAAGCTACAGAAATCTACACAT